>JALIGW010000017.1:3212132-3354632 GCA_023053685.1 Diadophis punctatus similis
GTCCGCTTGTGCGATTTGGCTTCTGCGCATGCTCAGAAGCAAGAATTAGCCCGAAACACAGCTGAGGAGCTCATCAGCTGTGCTTCTGGCAAAGAAATAAAGGTCAGAATTCAACCGCGGGCGGGCCCTTTTTCAAGCCGCGGAAGGGAAAAAATTCGCACAAAATCCCCAAAAAAGATGGTGGCGCACACGGAATGGCACCGACAGTGACGTCACCAGTGGGTCACTACCGGTTTGGGTGATTCAGTACGAACAGGGAGGAACCCACCCCTGAGTCAAGAGTTTTAAAGAGGAGAGATGAGAAAAAAGGAAAAAGCTGGAATGGTCACCAGAATAGGGATTAATTTGGCTCCCACTGGGAAAGTTTTGAAATCAGATTTGGAAAGTCAAAGAGAAAGAAGGAAGGAAAGAAATAGGATAGAAATACTTTTGATCAAGCTCACTGAGGCCGCTCCATTCTCTCATCCCCCAGCCAGCTCTGCCTTCTGTTGTAAGAATGTTTGGATTCACCTGGACCAATCCAACTTTCAACCAGGTTTCACCTGTATGCAATGCTTTGCTGCATGCCAGTTGCATCAAGATCAGAAGGATGAAGGTTTTGCTGTCACTTTAGCTCATCTGGGTCTAGGTCAAACACCTGTGCTGGGCTGAAAAAGACAAAACAAACCTTGCAAGGCAGAAGACGTGTGGATGAAATGTGGGCAGAAGACCTCTTCCTGGAAATGACGAGAACACTGCTGAACTCCAGGATCCAGAGTGAGCGGTTGGAGAAGGTTGGGTTTTGTCTTCACCCCAAAGGCCTTGAAATACAGAGGCTATATCAGGTGGCCATTGAAAGGCCATCGTGTCACTTGAAATCTCTGCAACAGAGATTTTCTTTTTTTTTAATGGTATGACAGAAGCTTCTTCCCCATAGGGCAATAAGAGAAATCTGGTTGGGATATCCCCAAATGAGATCCAGATGATTCATTGAGAGGCTTCTAAGGAATTTCCATAAAACACCCAAAGCTCTTTTGTTTTGATCTTTCTGATCCTTTGACGTATTGGCTGTTCTTGAAAGATCCAGCTGTCTCATCAGGGAGATGGAAAATGCCAAACCGTGTAAGAATGATTTCAATGAAAGGTGCAATTCTGTTTTCTGGCTTGTTATAGATTATAAATGAAATTTCCCCTATAAAGATAAAGAGATGTGCTTTAGGAGAGAGAAAGTGGGAATATGATTTGTCTTCCTCTTTTCCTCTTGATGTATTCTCCCTTTCCTTCCCTCCCTTCCCTTCCCTGTCCTTTCCCTTCCCTCCCTTCCCTTCCCTTCTCACAGTTGTCATGACTTCAACTAAAAATATACCTTGCTTTGATTTTTCCCCCAGTAAGGGAATAAACTGCTTTGTATTATCCCTGCAAATATGTCAAACGTGTTTGTATTTTGAGAACTAGCTGGGTTTTTTTCTTAACTACTGTTTAGAGGATGAGGGGAGGGGGAGAGAGAGAGAGAGAGAGACAGAGACAGAGACAGAGACAGAGAGACAGAGACAGAGACAGAGAGGAGAGAGAGAGGAGAGAGAGGAGAGAGGGGAGAGAGAAGGGAGAGGGGGAGAGAGAGGAGAGAGAGAGGAGAGAGAGAGGAGAGAGAGGGGAGAGGGGAGAGAGAGGGGAGAGGGGGAGAGATAGAGGAGAGAGAGAGGAGTGAGAGGGGGGAGAGGGAGAGGGGAGAGGGGGAGAGAGAAGAGAGAGAGAGGAGAGAGAGGAGAGAGAGAGACACACACAGAGAGAGTGAGAGAGAGACAGAGAGACAGAGAGAGAGAGAGGAGAGAGGGGGGAGAGAGAGAGAGAGGAGAGAGAGGAGAGAGAGAGACACACACAGAGAGTGAGAGAGAGACAGAGAGAGAGAGAGAGAGGAGAGAGAGGAGAGAGGGGGGAGAGAGAGGAGAGGGTGGGGAGAGAGAGAGGAGAGAGAGAGGAGGGGGGAAGAGAGAGGGGGAAGAAAGAGAGGGGTGAGGGAGAGAGAGGAGAGAGAGAGGGGAGAGAGAGGAGAGAGGGGAGAGAGAGAGGAGAGAGAGAGAGAGGAGAGAGAGAGAGAGAGAGAGAGAGAGAGAGAGAGAGAGAGAGAGAGAGAGATATTTATTTGCAGCTCATCTCTCAGTTTTTTGTTTACTGTTAACCATATCTTGTCATTGTGCCAAACTGGCAAACAATTGTCTTTCGAAGTGCTGAGTTTTACAACAGTTAAGCTGCATGCAAATTTGGCATATGATCTGCATAAATTTGAATATACATACTGTATACATATACATGCCAAGCAAACCTTCCTTGCAAAACATGGCATGGAGTCATCGGCTAGATTACAAACCTCTCTTGAGAGCCGAGTCCTGCTTCATTGAGAGGGGTGGGTGCCTAGATTAGATTGCTCATAAATATTCATCACTTGGCGAGTGCCGAGTTAAATGACCATCTATATGCGTAAATGAGCTTTCTCAGATTTAACGGTACAGATTGGCTTTGCAAGATAGCGTGTGCTGCTGCTTCGAAACCAATTTGGCACTGCTGGACAGTTCACAAACGGTATCTCAGTCTTAAGGACACGGTTCACCCAGGCATGAATGAAGCCCTGTTCAATTCCTAGTCACGGGAAAGCTTGGCAAGCCAAATTTGTGAAATGAAATTGAAAATTGCCTTTGAGGTGATGCGAGAAAGACATTCTGCAAGATGGAATAGTTTGGCTATTTCACTTCATCCATTATGGTGATTAACAGGTGAATGAATGTTGGGCGGAAGAAAGAAAGGGAGAAGAGATACTGTAAAATGGGACACATTGGAAACTTATCCCACCTCAATGCAATAACAGAGTAACAGAATAACAGAATTGGAAGGGACCTTGAAGGTCTTCTAGTCCAGGGGTCACCAACCTTTCGGACATCAGGGGCCACTAAATTCATAACTTTAAATCCCGTGGACCACTAATACGAATCCAGCACGCCGCTTGCTGAAGCGCCTAAACTCTCAGTGATGAGATGGGGTCCTTCAGGCACTTAGCTTGGCCGCCTGTTTCTGCAACCTTAAACACTCAAAGAGCCATTTGGACCTGTTTCCCCAGAGAAAGCAAAATACCGGGATCTCTCCTCTCTCTCCCACCCCTCTCTTTGTCTGTCTGTCTGTCTGTCTGTCTGTCTGTCTGTCTGTCTGTCTGTCTGTCTGTCTGTCTGTCTGTCTGTCTGTCTGTCTCTTTCTCATCTCTCATCTCTCACGCACTTCCGAACTGGTAGGGAAGGAAAGTAGATTTCACCGCTGCATTGCACCACCTGCAAAGTTGCAAGTTGCTTCTTGTTCTGCCTTCAGGTGCTTTGGAGAATAGGTTGACCCCCTCATCTTTGTGGCAGCACCTCAAATATTGAAAGACTGCTATCATGTCCGCCCTAGTCCTTCTTTTCACTAGACTAGACATATCCAGTTCCCGCAACTGTTCTTCATATGGTTTCTTGTATCTTTTCTGTTGTACGCCGCCCTGAGTCCCTCGGGAGGAGGGCGGCATATAAGAAAACCAAAATAAATAAATAAATAAATAAATAAATAAATAAATAAATATGTTTTAGCTTCCAGTCCTTTAATCATCTTTGTTGCTCTTCTCTGCACTCAACATCCGAGCCTCAACGTTTTTTTAAAATATTGTGGTGACCAACACTGGATGCAATATTCCAAGTGTGGTCTTATCAAGACATTATAAAATGGTATTGATACTTTATGTTTATCTTGATTTTATCCTTCTGTTAATGGATGGTTTCTCATAACATCTGCTCATTCACAAAATGGGGTTCAGCCTTCAAAATGACATAGGAAAAGGGTCCCCTGTCCCAGTTCAACTTGGGAGATTCATATCACCGATCGCTCCTTATCCATGCTACTCCACGTATCCTTCTCCTTTCCTTTTATTAGTTTCTCAGATTCCAATTCAGTAGCTAATCTGACCAGTATTGTAGACAGTGTGTGTAAAACATACAAGGATATACATGCACCTGCACATAAGAAGTTCCTAATGCAATTGATATTTTTTTTAAATGAACAGAATGCTTTCCGGTAGAAGATAATCTTTGTAGCTCAGGTTTGAACTGTGGAGTCCTTGGTGCTTTCTGAGCTTGGTTGTTGGCATATAGATGTTTTATCTCCTAGGCAACATCATCAGTACTGGTGAGTGTGGGGTTTGCTCCCTATTTATATACAGTAGTTTGCCCTGCCAGTGTTGGTGGGGTGTGGTTTTCTCCTTGGTGGTTCCTTAATTAGGTTATTGCTTTCTGCTTGATTGTTTCTCTGGTATTAATCCCTGCTTATCTGGATGTTGGTTGCCAGAGAGGATATGTTTCCTTCTGAGATTTTTTATTGCCTCTTTTTAATAGTGTGCAAACGTGGTTTATCTCTATGTGTCTATTGATGGCTGATGTGTCTGAGTAGCAAACTTCCAGCAATTTCCTAACATTTTTGAATATAGCTTGGTCTAAAATCCTCACAGTTTCTCAGCTAAAACTATGGTTGAGTCTCTTATTTCTCTAGAAAGGGAACGGCTTAAGAATGTTAGCTTCCCAATCTGGAAAAGCAGAATAAAAGCATGAGAGTAACCAAGAGAAACCATTGAATGTTATCTCTTGTTCTTTTGGGGGGCATTCTTGATGCTTGAGCCACATCTATGCACATTAGATTAGCAGGCAAAATTGACCTGAAAGATTCAATCACCAAGTTCTCCCCAAAGCGTGCCACTCTTCCCTCTTCGTTGGCCCTGCCAAGCCCCTGCCTGATCCCTAAATTATTAAATTAGGGTTTTCATGATCATCTGGAGGTCATGGGGCCTAATGCGTCTTAATGTGATGGAACTGTCAGCTACAATTATCACCAGCAGTAAAACATAGTTTTATAGCCCCAAGTGCAATAAATTAACTTGTGCGGCTCCAACTGCAGTGGTCAGCGATATTTCTGCATCATGAAGGTTTGATGAGAAAGCTGGGTCTTTGCCTGTGGGATGGGCTGGGGTGGAAGGGGGTGGGATAAAGCAAAAATTGGTTGCTTTCGCTTGATGCAACTATTTGATGCATTGAACGTGGAAGTGCTTCTCAAATTTTAATTGCATGTCTTGGGAGGGAAAAAATCAGGCAAATGCCCATTCTTGTGTTGCTTACAGCTGTCATTTTCTGGTGCCATTGCTTTACAAGTGTTTCTAAAATGCTTGAAAACGGAATCCTAGTTGCTTCTCTGCAGCCACCAAAGATGTTGGCTTTTTTCTCAGACCTAACTGGATGGGCAGCCACCATGTCTAGGATTCGTTCTGCAGTGCCAACACACTTTTAAGAGGAATCGTTGTAGTAGATTCTAATGTTCTGCCACCCATGATGGTAGATAAAGAACAAAGGGACAGGCCAAATGAAGGGATATGGCTGTTCCATTCAGAACATCGTTTTTTCCACTGATAAGGTTTCTTCAGACAAGAAACTGCTTTTGCACTAACTCAAAGGTTTGGGGTAATTCATCTTGCAGAATGAAGTTTCACAGAGAATGGATAGCTTAATATTTCTCCTTCCTTCCTTCCTTCCTTCCTTCCTTCCTTCCTTCCTTCCTTCCTTCCTTCCTCCCTCCCTCCCTCCCTCCCTCCCTCCCTCCCTCCTTCCTTCCTTCCTTCCTTCCTTACTCCTTTCCTCCCTCCCTCTCTTCTCTCCTCCCTTCCTTCTTCCCTCCCTTCCTTTTCCTCTCTCCCTCCCTCCCTTTTTCAAGTGAGGCTTTACAGGGATTGGGTGAATGAATTGTAGGCCCTGGGTGGGATCACATTTTGCACTGAAGTGGTGTGTTGAATCAGAGGGTGTCACAATTTGCCTGCCTTTTGTAGCGCACCCCAAAGCATTTTGGCTTTACTGTGGGTTATGCAAATTCCTCCAGGTTCATTATGCAATTTGTAGCAGCCATGATGAAGACAAGCGCTTTCATAATGTCAAAAACTGGACACCAGAGGACACTAAAGGTTTTAGGTAATGGAAAGATGGACAGGCCTGTCAAAGGAGGCAAACCATTAAAACAATAAAAATACTGAAGGAGACCTTTGAGGAATGGAGTCAGACAATAGTAGTCACAACATCAAGATTGTCAGCAATGATGTTTGTTTCTAGATCTGTGTCCTTTACTTCCATTCATCCATATGTCCATTTGCGTCTATGCTTCTATGATTAATACATAGGTCCATCCCTCTGTCCATGCGTTCATTGGAACTCCCTATCTATTTCTCCATCCATCCTTCCTCGATCTAGGTGTCCATCTGTCAGTTTGTCCACCTGGTCAAACTTCAGTCAATCAATCATCTGTCTGTCCATAACTCTATTCATCCATCTGTCAATCTATCCTTCTGTCTGTCTGTATTTTATCCTTCTGCCTTTTCTTCTATCCTCCACCTGCTCATCCATCTGTCTGTCTCTCTCTCTGTCTTTCCATCAGTTTCCCGTTATTGGCACAGAGAGGATATGATGCCTGTCCTGAAAGATTTTCACTGCCTATCAGTTGCTCGCCAGGCATAACTTACATGTGAACATTTAAGATTTTAAATGTCCTTAAATGCTGAAGCCATCTGTTTCATGACAAACCTGTCCAGTTTCTTAGATCAAGAGCTGCGGTGGCGCAGTGGTAAGAGTGCAGTACTGATCTACTACTTCTGCTGATCACCAGCTGCCAGCAGTTTGGCAGATTGAATCTCACCAGGCTCAAGGTTGACTCAGCCTTCCATCCTTCCGAGGTGGGTAAAATGAGGACCCAGATTGTTGGGGGCAAGAGGCTGACTCTGTAAACTGCTTAGAGAGGGCTGTAAAGCACTATGAAGCGGTATATAAGTCTAAGTGCTATTGCTATCATAAAAAGAGGTCCTTTTGAAGATCCTTCCCACCAATGGCAGAAGCTTGGCTATATGTTACATTGAAAATGACCCTCTTCTGTCTGGTTTCCAAGTTGTGAAATGTTCTTCATAAGGAAATAAACTTTGTTCCCATTCTCTCAGTATATTGAAGATGGCAAAAGTGCATCTTTCACCAAACTTTTAATCATCTATTATTTTAATACCTGATTTTAATTCTCATTTGGGTTTTAATGGTACTAATTGTGCTCTGTTTTAAACTTTGATTTAAAAAAAACCCCAAATCTCTAAGCCACTTGGAGCGTTGGGATAAAATAGAAAGGTAAGGTATACATTTGTGTATCAATAGTACTGTAAACTAATTTGACCAGAACCAATGACAAATGTGCAAAATTTGCTAGAAGAATGTCCTCACCATTTTATTATCATTCATAATTTCTACCGTGCAACATTTTCCAGAGGCGCAGTTAAGACACTTTGACGAGGAAACTGTGATGCGCTCATGCCATCAATCTGAAACTTTGCTTTGCTGTATATGAGACTACTGATTTTAATAGATTTGAAAGTTTGATACTATTTTCCACAGCCTTGGCTTTTAAAATAGATATTTGTGTTGCTTTACAATAAACTTTTCAGACAAAGGAAACAAAACAGAATGCTATCCAGGTCATTTTAGAAAGCAAAATCTAATACTCTTCATTACTCATTTTTCTTCCTTTACACTTCCTTACCCTAATTTTTTCAAGATGGAGGATTCTCTCTCTCTCTCTCTCTCTCTCTCTCTCTCTCTCTCTCTCTCTCTCTCTCTCTCTCTCTCTCTCTCTCTCTCTCTCTCTCTCTCTCTCTTTCTTTGGAAAGATAGAGGTTTGGCAATATTATTTCTACAAGAAAAGGAGAATTCCCTCTAGTCTAATTGTCTTGGAAGTAGACTACTGTTTTTAATTAATTAATTGCCCCTTGCCTTTGCTATACATCTTTTCTTTCTTTTCTTTGCATGTTAGAAATATTTAATTCTGTAGCTTGCAGCAACCACTCTTATTTGGAGCATCTTCAATGTAACCATGCATGTTAATTATACTCAAAACCCTTTGGACTTGAGAAAAATGCTTTATTAAGAGAGCTCTGTGCTCCGTACAATTTTTTAAATCAGTATTTAAGCTATGGGGTATCCTTGGACACCATGCCTTGATTTAAATACTAGGCTGATCCTCCAAACTTCATAGTAGCAAAACCCTTTTGTTTCTGTTCCTAGTAACCCCAAAGGTGCTTTTTCAAGAGCCAACTGGACTTTCTTGGTTTTTCCTTGAAGACGTTTCGCTTCTCATCCAAGAAGCTTCTTCAGTTCTGACTGAATGGTGGGGAATGGAAGGATTTATATTCCTTGCAGACGTCTTCCATTCCCCACCATTCAGTCAGTACTGAAGAAGCTTCTTGGATGTGAAGTGAAACGTCTTCAAGGAAAAACCAAGGAAGTCCAGTTGCCTTTTGAAAAAGCACCTTTGGGACAACCATGACCTGGATGTCTGAGAATCTCCATAGACACTTGAAATGTATAGTTTTAGCTCATGCCATTAGCAATTCTGGGTGATGTACATGAACCATGAAAACAACACGAAAACATAGCAAATGCAAAACACAAAGGCTAACTCTTTGGAAGTGTAGTTTTGGAAAAACAAATATGTTCTGATCCTCTTCCTAAAAGCTTTGTTTGACTACAGTGATATTTTAATTGAGAATACAGACCCTGGAGGAAGTCTGTGAAAAGTGCCCACTGATGAACTAGGGACTGGATTATAGGAGGGTCGGTAATGCTGTAAATAGTTCGGGTTTCAACTTTGTGTAAAGCAAGTAACAAGGTTGAGTAAAACAACTGCAGTAGTTTTCTGTTTATGTTCTTGTAAATCCATGTGTGCTCTGAAACTTTTGCCCGTTTTAATTTTAACTGAGATCCTGGAAAGATCAGGAAGTTGTTGTTGTTAGTTGCGAAGTCGTGTCCGACCATCGTGACCCTGTGGACAACGTTCCTCCAGGCCTTCCTGTCCTCTACCATCCCCCGGAGTCCATTTACTCTCATGCCGACTGCTTTAGTGACTCCATCCAGCCACCTCATTCTCTGCCGTCCCCTTCTTCTTTTGCCCTCAAACTTTCCCAGTGTTAGGCTCATCTCCAGTGAGTCCTTCCTTCTCATTAAGGTGGCCAAAGTATTTGAGTTTCATCTTCAGGATATGGCCTTCTAAAGAGCAGGAAGTTCAGGAAGTTATACAACCCTTGAGATTTCTTATGATCCAACTGAGCTGAAGTTCAGGCAAGGTGTCTTCTACTACCACTCTAGCTCTTATAAAAGGTGAGCAGGCTGAGCCTGAAGGTGGGGTCAAATGCATCATCAGTCTGGAGTCCCTACACTCCTGAAGGTGACGTAGGTCCAGTCCCTCTTGAAGACCGTTGACTCTTATCTGATGTCAATTTGCCTTGACCATCAATAGATCGGATTCTTGTGCAGAGGTTGCATGGAATAACCTCACAGTGCTTTTGAACTGTATCCTGGTTCCTGGTTTCCTACACCAGACATCTCTATTCTTAGGTCTAGCTTTGGTTGAGGAGAAGATTACTAGAAAGAAGTTTGCTAAGTTTAGACAAAAAGTCTTGCAGATGGATATTCCCAGCAGACCTTTACAAACAACTTACAAAAGTGTTATATAGGAAGGCCATATTTATTACCCTAACACAAATTCACACACTCTGTAAGTATCTGAAACAGGACACAGTGATATAGTAAGAAGCTCTTTTCCGACACAAACAAATTAAAGAATTAATGAACAAGCAGTTGTAAGGATCACTTTCTCAATTGCTTGCTTGCTTCTTAGATGAATCAGTTGCCTGATTGATCCTTTTCAAGCCAACACATCACCTGAGCTCTTGAAGACTGATAAAACAAATAATGGTGGATACCAGGGTAAATTATCTGTGAGGGATCTTTGGTGCTCTCTAAGCTTGGTTGTTTTCTCACAGATGTTTCATTACCAAAACTACGTAATGTCCTCAATGCTGGTCCAATTATCTCAGCTCAATTATCTGTCTCAAGAACAAGTTTTGGGATCCCACGGTTGATATGAGCAAGCAATGGACCAGTTTGCTTCCTATAGTTTATACAGGATGCTTGCTTGACTATATAATGTGGGCCATGGAGGAAGCCCGAATGAATCTATGACAAGACCCATAATAGTGGCCCATTGAGTAAGGCCAAGCATTTAAGTTAGGTGGTACATATATGAATCACGTCCCATGATTTTAGAAATTTTATTGTGTGGAATGCAGAGTTGGACAAGAGGGGTCTTCCTGGAGATGACGGTAGAATATGGTTGGCTAGTCTAACTGGGATGACCACGTCCCACCAAAGATCTGTTTCATTCACTTTCGTTTTTCCGAAAGTTCTGTAGAAAATCTCCCATGTTGCATGACATTTGAACTTAGCAGTGGTGAAATCCAATTTTTTTTACTACCGGTTCTATGGGCATGGCTTGGTGGGCGTGGCAGGGGAAGGATACTGCAAAATCCCCATTCCCTCCCCACTCCTGGGGGAAGGATATTGCAAAATCTCCATTCCCACCTCACTCTGGGGCCAGCCAGAGGTGGTATTTGCCGGTTCTCCAAACTACTCAAAATTTCCGCTACCGGTTCTCCAGAACCTGTCAGAACCTGCTGGATTTCACCCCTGATTTGAAGCCTTTCCACTGTCCTCATAAGTAAGGGGAAGAATGAAAAGATTTTACTTTTGCAGTGGTCTCCTTATCACACAAGACACGTGATAAGGATTTTGAATATTGTGCTTCCAACTTTCTAGAAAGAGTTGGAGGGGAAAACGTAGCCTTCAGCTGAGCCCTTTGGATGATTGAGAAATCTCCATAGACATCTAGCCTTCTCCTCCATCCTGGTTCTATTAATGACCCAAAGCCACTGCTTTATAGGCAAGAACCTAGAAAGTAGGAGAGAGTAGCTTATTAAGTTACTTCCTTCAGCATGGCGGTGGGTGGTTTGACATCAGAGATGCACCTTTAATGGTCCAGAACTGCCAGTTGCTGACTTCCTCTCTCATCCCCATTAGGAAAAGTATAAAGGAAGCTTCACTACATCAAACACACTATTTTCACATGTGTGTGTGTGTGTGTGTGTGTGTGTGTGTGTGTGTGACAGAGAGAGAGAGAGAGAGAGAGAGAGAGAGAGAGAGAGAGAGAGAGAGAGAGAGAGAGAGAGAGAGAGAGAGAGAGAGAGAGAGAGAGAGACACGGGGGGGGATGTTAATTGCCTGGAGTCATGTGACAGGCAGTCGAACTAGTGGCATGGCAACTTGTTACATGTGATATGGTGCTCTGATGTAGAGAGTAGCCATCACCCTGGTAACCATGTGCACCTGCAAATGAAGGAGTGAGTCACAATGTGGAGATCTGGCATTTTTCTTTACAGAACACACTGCAAGCTATTCATAGTCAAGGTTGCAGAAAGTGGTCTCCCCCCCCTTTTTTTAAAAATAACCCCTGCAGATGCTTCTTCAGACAAAAATAATAACCTAGAGTAACTGCCACGGACAGATACACTCGCCTCATTAGATTGTATTCAGATCCTATTCAGGTTTTTATTTACAAGTCGTAAAATAAAAGTTATCTTCTTCTTTTTTAATGTTTAATTTACTTTATTTGAATAACATGCAAAAATTCCATCTCAAACATTGTGTTGTCTGGGTACAGTTGTTTTTAGGCACTCGCAATCAAAATGCTTACAATAACATTCATCACAATAACATTGATATTATACTAACAATAATATTTACCTTGTCTATTTTATCAAATTTCCATTTTAACATTTATTCTTTTTATGTCCCTGCATTTCTAACTTCTGTTTCTATTGTCTAACCATTGGTAAAATAAGTCCCATGTCAAAAAGTATTCAGTTTCTTCTTTGTCCTTAATAGTAAGCGTTAGGTCTATCCATTTCTGCACATTCTAATATTTTCTTAATTACACTCTTATCTGTCGAGATCTCGTCACACTTCCATTGTTGAGCATATACAATTCTAGCTGCAGTTAATACATGTAAAATCAAGTATATAGTCCCTTTGTCATATTTTTCTGGCAGAATGCCCAATAAAAATATTTCTGGTTTCATGTCTATACGCTGTTTTATCATTTTTTTTCAACCAAGTATGTATTTTCGTCCAGTATTTTTTTTTTGGGGGGGGGGGCTTTTGGACATGTCCATCACGTATGGTAATATGAACCAGGTATTTGATTGCATTTCCAACAATCAGCAGATCTATCCTTATACATTTTTGCCAGTCTTGTTGGTGCAAAATGCTAAACGTTATCTTCTTATTGCCTTGGGGTGTTTGATTGCCATTGTACTGGATGCCACTCAAACTCTCTTCCTTCAGCCTTTCTTCCTTGAAAAAAGTGGTCTTGATGCGGGCGAAGAAGGAGAGTGCAAAATTTGGCTTGAAACTCATCATTAAGAAAACTAAGATCATGGCATCCGGCTCTCTCAATTCATGGCAAATAGATGGCGAAGAAATGGAGGTAGTGACATATTTTATTTTCCTGGGCTCCAAGATCACCGCAGATGGGGACTGCAGCCAAGAAATTAAAAGATGCTTGCTCCTGGGGAGGAAAGCCATGGCAAATCTAGACAGCATACTAAAAAGCAGAGACATCACCCTGCCAACAAAAGTGTGTATAGTCAAGGCTATGGTTTTCCCATGACTGTGAAAGTTGAACCATAAGGAAGGCTGAGCACCGAAGAATTGAGGCCTTTGAACTATGGTGCTGGAGGAGACTCCTGTGAGTCCCTTGGACTGCAAGGCGATCAAACTGGTCAGTCCTAGAGGAGATCAACCCTGTCTGCTCTATAGAAGGCCAGAGCCTGAAGATGAAACTCAAATACTTTGGCCACCTAATGAGAAGGAAGGATTCACTGGAGAAGAGCCTAATGTTGGGAACGATTGAGGGCAAAAGAAGAAGGGGACGGCAGAGAATGAGGTGACTGGATGGAGTCACTGAAGCAGTAGGTGCAGGGGTGAAATCCTCCCGGTTCGCTCTTACCTTTCGGTCGCCGCAGAGCCTTTGGAGCTGGTGGCGTTCGCAGCGTGGGGCTGCCCCCGCCCACTTCCCCCGCCCGCCTGGATGCCACCATTTGAGTTCTTTTGCCCTCTGCGCATGCGCAAAGTGTTCTGCATGCGCAGAGGACAAAAGAACACTAATGGCGGCGTCCAGGCGGGCGGGGGAAGCAGGCGGGGGCAGCCCCGCACCGCGAATGCCACCAGCTCCAAAGGCTCTGCGGCAACCGACAGGTAAGAGCAAACTGGGAGGATTTCACCCCTGAGTAGGTGTGAGTTTAAATGGACTCCAGAGGATGGTAGAGGACAGGAATGCCTGGAGGAACGTTGTCCATGGGGTCACGATCGGTTGGACATGACTTCGCAACTAACAACAACATTTTTCTCAAGATGGAGTAATCCTATCTGCAAGTCCTTATGGATAGTTGGAGGAACCAAGTCCACAACCCTTCACTCCCACCAAAATAAGTGCTACACTATAAAGAGCCAGTCATTGCAACTTACACATCTGGTGCAGCAAATCTGTTAGTTCCCCTGAGAATCTGCTTGTGGTCCTTGGTGCTCTCTGAGTTTGATAGTTTGCAGGCAGACGTTTCATTACCTGACTAGGTAACATTATCAGTGCAGCCAGTTTGCATGGGTTCAGCATCCACCCCACCCCTCCCGTTCAATTCTGTCTGATTCTTGGAGATGCTTGGATATGGATAATAACCTGATACTAAGGATAATAATAATGTAATAAGGGTAATAACCTGGCTCAAAAACAGTAACTCTGAGTGGGACTTTGGAGTCCTAGTGGTCAATCACCTAAATATGAGCTAGCCGTGTGCGGCAGCAGCCAAAAAAGCCAATACAATCCTTGATTGTATAAATAGAGGCATAGAATCAAAATCACGTGAAGTATTAGTACCACTTTATAAATCCTTAGTAAGACCACACCTGGAATACTGCATCCAATTCTGGTCACCACATTACGAAAAAGATGTTGAGACTTTGGAAAATGTGCAAAGAAGAGCAACAAAGATGATTAAAATCCTGGAGACAAAAACATATGAAGAACGGTTGTAGGAATTGGGTATGGCTAATCTAGAGAAAAGAAAGACTAGGGGTGACGTGATAGCAGTCTTCCAGTATTTGAGGGGCTGATAGAAAGAAGAGGGGTCAATTTATTTTCCAAAGCACCAGAAGGCAATACAAGAAGCAATGGATAGAATCAAATCAAGGAGAGAAGCAACCTGGAATTAAGGAGAAACTTCCTAACAGTGAGAACAATTAACCAGTGTAATGGCTTGCCTTCAGAAATTGTGGGTGCTTCATCACTGGAGGCTTTTAAGAAGAGACTGGACAGCCACCCTGTGTGAAATGGTATAAGGGTCCCAGTGGTGGGTTGCTCCCGGTTCGGCCCAGTTCTAAGAACCGGTAGCACTGGCAGCGGGAGGCTCCACCCACCCAGGACGCTTCTGTGCATGCGCAGAAGCATCATGCACGTGCGAGCGAGCGCACGAACCGGTAGTAAAGGGTTTTAGAACCCACTACTGGGGTCTCCTGCTCGAGCAAAGAGTTGGACTAGAAGACCTCCAAGGTCCCTCCCAGCTGTTATTCTGTAATATATCATTTAGGGAGGCTTGTGTGCATCACCATGCCCTTGTATAACAGTGGTGCTTGCATGATTTCTTTTTTCATGAATTAATCTTACCACTTAACAATTGTGGCAAGAAATGGGGCAATTCAATTCAATTCAGTTTATTACAGTCATAGACCAGAGATAAATGGGGCAAAACTCACTTAAGAAATGTCCCTCTTAGCAACAGACATTTTGGGCTCAATTGTGGGCGTACGTCGAGGACTACCCATAGGTTGTTTTTAGTATTCAGAGCCTAACAGCTGTCAGGGATCTATCATTCTATGATGCCATGGCTGCTCGTTCTAAAAACCGGAGTGATACTTGAGGAGGCTTGCTTTGTTTTGCCTTAATCCTTCCGATCTAATCTGGCTCAGATCAGTTCATTTACTTAGTTACCCCTGTATTTTAAAAAGGCCATTTCTCACTTTTGTGGGAGCATCATTTATCACCCCCCTTCTACGAGACTGTGACAAAGCTCTCTCCTCTTGCTAATACATAATATCAGCTGCCCTCTTCTGAACTCCCAAATTGCATGCGCTGCTGCTATCTTGGCCCAAGAAACGTGGCTTAAGCTCCTTGCTCCCTGCCTCCTACTTCCTGCACGATCTTACAAATCAGTCAATTCCTCATTGCGTTAGTTCGTAGTAGGCACAATATGCTTTCTTTGCTCATTGCAGGGGTAGGGGTGAGAGGCCAGGACCGTTCCATTGTTTTTCATCTGCTGAAGTAAGAAAGGAAATATTTGCTGCTGGAACATCACTAGATTAATGTTGCAACCAAGGGCAAGAACCAATTCCGTAAGGGATTCCGGACGCCGACAAGGGGTGACGTTTGAGGGACCTGTGTCAGGAATTGATTTTCTGAAAAGCAGTGCCGATTTTTCAATAAGCTTAATTATCACACTGCCTCTTTAGTCGCTCTTGTCCTGTGCATAAGTAGCCTGGGAAACTGTCTATTTCATCAGACATTGAAGGTTAGCGTTAATCAATTGGTCACCTCCAATAACTTTATCAAGATACAGAGCCTTGACAAAGAAATCGAAAATTGACCTTAGCAACTTCCTATAAAGAAAACCTCCACAAGATGTTTTACAGGTGGCATTTCCCACCAACAAGGCTAGCCAAAATCGGTGCACATCTTTCACCAATTTGTTGGAAATGTAAAATGCTACCTGGTACATACTATCATATGTGGTGGGAATGCCGAAAGACACGAAAATTCTGGACAATAATTAAACAATGGACGGAGGAAATTTTAGATATGAAGTTGGATTTTAAACCAGAACTGTTCTTATTAGGATTAACAATAGACAAATATGACAAAAATAAATTGTATTTAATGCTACATATTTTGACTGCAGCAAGGTTAACCTTTGCTCAGAACTGGAAAAACAAAGATACGGAGGAAGAAATTCTACGGAAAATACTATCATGTGCGGAGATGGACAGGCTAACGTCAGAAATAAAAGGGAAAGATAAAACTGAATATTTTGAAACCTGGAACAAATTATATTGTTGGTTAGGAAAAAGGAGATCCAGGATAAGGAACTAAATTGGTGTAGATGCAATGTGAAATTGTGATTGTGACTTTTTGATTTTGTAGTTTAAGATGAACAATGTTGTAAAATTAAGGGAATGTAAATATGTATACTAGATGAAAATCTGTCATGTACTTGTTTCTATGTTTTATGTATGTTTTGTCTTTTTACTTGTGTTATAAATAAAAAACTTTTTAAATTTTTTTTTTTAAAGTTACAGAGCCTTGAAATATTCTCTTTCCATCTCTTGGCATTGCAATGTCGGCTACAGCCGATGGGTACAGAAGTCTGCAATATATTCAGAGGATGCTAGGGTACTTGTTCCAAATCTTAGTTTTCCGTAGAAGTCCCTGATTTAGTAAATTTAACCAACCTTCTTCAAGCAAAGGTGGTTCATTCGATGGTAGTTCATATATCTCAGTATGTTGTCTTTTTCTTGAATAGCAATAGCACTTAGACTTATATACCGCTTCACAGTGCTTTACAGCCCTCCCTGAGCAGTTTACAAATGTCGGCATATTTCCCTCAACAATCTGGGTCCTCATTTTATCGACCTCAGAAAGATGGAAGGCCAGAGGTGGGCTGCTGCTGGTTTGTACTGGTTCAGGCGAACCGGTAGTTAAGATTCTGTGCAGTTCGGCAAACTGGCAAATCTCACACTGGCTGGCCCTGCCCCCGCTCATTTTTCAGCCTGTTTTCTGGGCTGTTTTCAGGCCATTTTCAGGCCATTTTGAGGCTGTTTTCCGGGTGTTGTGGGGCTGTTTTCAGGGCATTTTGGGGCTGTCTTCAGGGCATTTTTCAGGCCTTTTGGGGCCATTTTTCAGCCCTAAAATGGCCCAAAACAGCCTGAAAAAAGACCCAGAAAATGGCCCAAAAACAGGCCAAAAAATGAGCAGGAGCGGAGCCACCCAGTGGTGGAATTAGCCCTAACTGGCTGAATCCTACCTCTGCCTTTGAGGCGAGTGGCCGGGAGTGTTGAGAGATGAGAATAAATCTCATAGAGGCGATTTTGATCTTTACTTGGAATTCAGACAGTTAGAAATGAAGCTGAGATTAAAGGTCTAATAGAAATATTTATTTCGGTACAAAAACAATAAATCCTGAATAATTACATCTTTGCTAAGAAAAACGGTGACCGTTCAGGTCAGAGTCAAGTCAAAAGGTGATTAATGGTGGATCAGGAATGTGGACATGCGCACAAGATCATATCACGTGTTCTGCCTGTATTGGAATATACCATAATATTAGAATAGGGGTGCATCACCCTGCATAGACATACAACTGACAATATTCACACCGTGACAGGGAGGTGGGGCTGGGTGTGTTGAGTGATGTCACCCACCCAGTCACATGACCAACCGGCCATGCCTACCCAGGCAGAGAACCGGTTGTTAAGTTATTCAAGTCCCACCACTGTGGAAGGCCAAGTCAACCTTTAGACTGTCAGGATGTGGGCAGAGTTAGCCTGCAATACTGCATTTCAACCATTGAGCCACCATGGTCCCTAATGAATGATGCACTGCTTCTTGAACTACTGTGCAATTCATATGCAATAGTGTATTTTGTGCTGTCACATTTGTGCTACCATATTAAATGATTTTGTCTAATCATTTGATATCTATCAGAACTAAATCGCTTAGGTGTTGATGGCAGGAACAGTTGCCCTGAGTAATTGAGGCCCAGACCAGATGACAAATGATGATCATGAACTTCCCATGATTGTCTTCCTAATGGATGTGGGCTTTAGATGTTTTGTCAGCATCATGATACAATTCATGGTCAAGAGGCAATTACGGTTAATCAAGGATCCCAGAGGGAAAAACTTGTTGAACTGCTCCAGAGTAGTCTCTAGAATTGTTAATAAACTGGATAGGAGGAGAAGGAAGGAAGGAAGGGAGGGAGGGAGGGAGGGAGGGAGGGAGGGAGGGGAGGGGGAGGGGAAGGGAGGAAGGAAGGAAGAAAAGAGGAAAGGAGAGAGGGAGAGAGGGAGAGAGGGAAGGGAGGGAAGGAAGGATGGAAGGTGGCGGGAGAGGAAAGGGAGAGAGGAAAGGGAGGGAGGGAAGGAGGGAAGGAAGGAAGGGGAGGGAGGGAAGGAAGGAAGGAAAGGAGGGAGGGAGGGAGGGAGATAGGGAAGGGAGGGAAGGAAGGAAGGGGAGGGAGGGAAGAAGGAAGGAAGGGGGAGGGAGGGAGAGAGGAAATGGAGGGAGGGAAGGAAGGAAGGAGGGAGGGAAGGAAGGAAGGAAGGAAGGAAGGAAGGAAGGAAGGAAGGAAGGAAGGAGGGAGTGAGGGAAGGAAGGAAGGAAGGAAGGAAGGTTATCTAAATGCCTACATTGGTAATGCAGTTAAAATGAAAACAGGATTGCTGTCTTTGGACTCAGCATAGGAACCATCATTATAATTCTGCTGGATTTTCATCAGTGCTGATGATGCATCTCTGATTTGCAACCTCTCTTCTGATCAGCTAAAAAGCAAGGACCTCGTGTCAGAGATCCAGAAATATCTGCATTCTCATCATGAATCTGAATATCCAGCTGGGATTTCAAATTGCACCCCCAGAGAGCACAAGGTAATGCATTAGAGTACATTTCTCATTAGCAACTTGGGCTTCTATATTTGGCTGCGCTGAGTCTAAAAGGGTTCTGCTGGAAAACAATGCAAAGAATGGAATGTAGGCAAAAATGAACTAAGCTGGAATTGTTAGATCTTTTTGCTATGGGTGGGATTATTATTTTTTTGCAATTATTGTTGAGTATATTCTCTATCTCCTCTTGATCTTTGCTGAAACTAATGAGGTTTTCAAAGTTAACCAGCACAGAAAACAGTCTGACCTTAAAGAAATTAGATTAAAAGCCTTCTAGTGTCATCTTGACTTTGTAACCTTAACACTTTGACCTGACATGGTTCAATAGATCCAATCTGGGTTGGTAACCGGGACCAGAGAATGGAATAGAATAGAATAGAATAGAATAGAATAGAATAGAATAGAATAGAATAGAATAGAATAGAATAGAATAGAATATGCAATGGAATAAGAATCAAATCGAATCGAATAAGAATAGAGTAGAGTAGAGTAGAGTAGAGTAGAGTAGAATAGAGTAGAGTAGTGTGGAGTGGAGTGGAGTGGAGTGGAGTGGAGTGGAGTGGGGTGGGGTGGGGTGGGGTGGGGTGGGATGGAATGGAATGGAATGGAATAGAATAGAATAGAATAGAATAGAATAGAATAGAATAGAATAGAATAGAATAGAATAGAATAGAATAGAATAGAATAGAATAGAATAGCAGAGTTGGAAGGTACCTTGGAGGTCTTCTAGTCCAACCCCCTGCTTAGGCAGGAAACTCTATACCATGTCAGACAAAGGGTTATCCAATCTCTTGTTTACAACTTCCAGTGCTGGAGCATTCACAACTTCTGGAGGCAAGCTGTTCCACTGATTAATTGAGGCTTTATCTTTCGAGCTTTCGGATTCGTGCTGGAGCCCATCCTCAGGGAACTTGTCTCTAGCAGAGTGTGTGCTTGTTCTGTGTGGTATTCATAGTGCCTGTCGTGTGTGGCTTTTTAGGGGTGTGTTGATGGCTGACTTTTAAGTCGTTGGCTGTCATTCGCTTGTGCTGCCCAGCCCTCACCTTCCAAGTACTTGATAGGCTGGTGGTAAATCAGCACTCCTGATGACTGACAAAGGGCCCGTTTCCCAGGCTTCTGTCACTTCCCTGGCTCTTTTTGTGCCTGCTCGTCTGACAATCTTAGTAGCTGCGAAATTGAATGTTGGACAAGCCGGCACAAAAACAGCCAGGGAAGTGACAGAAGCCTGGGAAACAGGCCCCTCATTAGTCAACAAGTGTGCTGATTGGACAACAATTTGTCTGAAATGGTACAGGGTTTCCTGCTTGAGCAGGGAGTTGGACTAGAAGACCTCCAAGGGTCCTGCCAGTTCTCTTATTCTGTTATTCCTCTTCCACGTGTGACACAGTTCTTCAATCCATTGCCATTTCTTGATCCCTTTGCCTTTTGCTGAGTTTTTTTAAAGTGATTAAACTTTACAGGTAGAAATGTGGAAGGGGGGGCAATTAATTTGTGGGCCAGGGCACTTCTATATTATTATTTATATTTATTTCTATATCACACTTACGAACCTTTCCCTCCCTGAGGTGCTCTGGGCTGCGTACACTGTAATCGATACAATAAAAGATGAAAACCAAATCATTTAAGATTAAAGAATTGAAACATTGTAAAACGACATTATAAAATTGTAAGAGACAAAGAGATACAAGATTGCATTCCTGGAAAAAGGGATGGGGAAGACCAAATCACTAGGCATCAAGCCATTATCCCACAATTAGCACCTCCCTCTCCCTCTCCCTCTCTCTCTCTCATCTCTCTCTCTCGTCTCTCTCTCTCGTCTCTCTTGTCTCTCTCTCTCTTGTCTCTCTCTCTCTTGTCTCTCTCTCCCTCTCCCTCCCTCTCTCTCTCCTCTCTCTCTCCTCTCTCTCTCCTCTCTCTCTCCTCTCTCCCTCTCTCATCTCTCTTCTCTCTCTCTCTCTTGTCTCTCTCTCCCTCTCCCTCCCTCTCCCTCCCTCCCTCTCCTCTCCCTCTCTCTCCTCTCTCTCTCTCCTCTCTCTCTCGTCTCTCTCTCTCATCTCTCTTGTCTCTCTCTCTCTTGTCTCTCTCTCCCTCTCCCTCTCCCTCTCCCTCCCTCCCTCCCTCCCCCCTCTCTCCACACACACATACATATTAGCTATTGTGAAGGTGTCACAATATCTTAACTTTAGAAGGGAGGAGAGACAAGATTAGGGTTTCCCATCAGTGGAGGAAAGCTGTTCTGCCAGGTAACAGCTTTCAGGCCAATTTCTCCATCTCTTCTGTGAGTTGAAAGTGGACATGAATGTAATTACGTGCTGATTCTGTAATTGTTTGAACTGTTTTGGTCTAGTGCTTCAGGTACTAGGCTAGAAACCAGGAGACTCTGAGTTCCAGTCCTGCCTTAGCCATGGAAGCCAACTGGGTGACCTTGGGCCAGTCACTTTCTCTCTCAGCTCAACCCCCCTCACAAGGTGGTGGTTGTGGTGGTGCGGGAAACAGGAGGAGGAAGGTGTGGTGGATACGCTAGCTACTTGAAAATAATATTTGGAAAATAATAAAGATGGGGTACAAGTAAAGACAGAAAGAAATGGTGCGGTTTATCCTAGTTAGCAGTCGTTTTGCTGATGCTTGCAAGGCAGTATCAAGTGAGTTTGTCACAGGTTTATTGCAAGATTCATTTCTGGCTTCTTGGATACTGTAATGGTAGAAGGTCTCAGAAATAAGTCCACACCGAAATCCCAACACAGCTCGCACCATCTGATAAGGCGTTGAGATGAATGTGGTGAGGCTTGAATTGTAGAGGAGTCCTTGGGCAACTCACGCAGCTGTGCTTCATCTGATGTTGCCTCTGCTTCTGACCTTCCTTTGTTCTGATTCTAAGCACATTGTGCTGAATAGGCATGAAACCTTTTGTGTGTGCTGAGCTTGCATGCTTAACCCAACCCTACGGCCCCATCTTGCGTTTGTAGCAGATGCCCAGAGAGGGATGTTGAAAGTGCAAATTTTATTCTTATTGCTGGTTAGGAGGAAACACGGCGTAAGAATGTAGCATTTCTGAGCATTAGCATGATAGCAGTAGCAATAGCCCTTAGACTTATATACCGCTTCACAGTGCTTTTACAGCCCTCTCTAAGCGGCTTACAGAGTCAGCCTCTTGCCCCCAACAATCTGGGTCTTCGTTTTACCGACCTCGGAAGGATGGAAGGCTGAGTCAATAGCAATGGCACTTAGACTTATATCCCGCTTTACAGTGCTTCACAGATATCTCTAAACAGTTTACAGAATAAGCCTTTTGCCCCCTACAATCTAGGTCAGGGGTGGCCAAACTGTGGCGCATGCGCCAAATGTGGCGCATTCCACGATTTCAAGTGGCGCATCCACCGTCGCGTTCCTCAGTATTGTGTCCAGGGCAGCCCGTTCTAAAAGAGATCGTCTCGCGAGTTTGAGAAGTTTGAACTCGCGAGACTTTCTCTTTTAGAATGGGCTGCCCTGGACACACTACCGAGGAACGCGACGGAACAAGTCCCAGGTAGGACACGCGTCACGCAGCTCTCCCCGCCGTGTGCAGAGCCGAAGGGGCAGTGGGAGGCGAGGAAAGGAAGCGACCAGCAGAGCCGAAGGGGAGGCTCTGCCAGCTGCCTCCTTTCCTTGCCTCCCACTGCTTTTCGGCTCTGCCGCCGCTGCTGCCTCCTCCTTTCCTCGCCTCCCGCTCGCCCGGAGGGCGGCTGGTGGGCCGTTCGAGCGAGGCTTTGGGCGGCCGGGCGAGCGAGGCTTTGGGCGACGGGCGGCAGGCAGGCGGCGGCCGCATCCGGCCAAGCGCTCGCTCGCTCCCCCCGCCGGCCCTCCCAGAGCAGCTCCATACATAAAGGAGGCAGATGGACATCTTGGAAAGCTGCAGGCGGGGGAAGGGCGCCGAAGGAAGCACTACTTACGGTTCCTGAAGCTGTCTGGCAGAAAGCGCGCCCGGGGAGGCGGGCATGGAGGAGCGGCGAAGGCGAGGCGCTCCGGCCCGGGCGAGGGACGGTCGCCGAGGAGGAAGGCCTGCGCCTCCGCCTGCGGAACTTGGCCCCAGCCCGCCGCTCCCCAAAGCCCAGCGCTGCAGGTGCCTTCAGGAGCCCTGAAGCTCTGCCGGCAGAGCCGAAGGGGAGGCGGGAGGCGAAGAAAGGAGGCGGCCGGCAGAGCTTCAGGGCTCCTGAAGGCACCTGCAGCGCTGGGCTTTGGGGAGCGGCGGGCTGGGGCCAAGTTCCGCAGGCGGAGGCGCAGGCCTTCCTCCTCGGCGACCGTTCCTCGCCCGGGCCGGAGCGCCTCGCCTTCGCCGCTCCTCCATGCCCGCCTCCCAGGGCGCGCTTTCTGCCAGGCGGCTTCAGGAACCGTAAGTAGTGCTTCCTTCGGCGCCCTTCCCCCGCCTGCAGCTTTCCAAGATGTCCATCCGCCTCCTTTATGTCCCCGGAGCTGCTCTGGGAGGGCCGGCGGGGGGAGCGAGCAAGCGCTTGGCCGGATGCGGCCGCCGCCTGCCCGCCGCCCGTCGCCCAAAGCCTCGCTCGCCCGGCCGCCCAAAGCCTCGCTCGCCCGGCCGGCCAGCCGCCCTCCGATGGAGGGAGCCAAGCTCGGGAACGGAGCCCTGCCAAATGGGGAGCTTTGGGGTTCTCTGGCAACACCGGGTTTGCGTGAAGAGCCAAAGCGGGGGATTCCCAGTCCCGGAGGTGAATGCGGTGCAGGCGGGCCCTTCGTGAGTGTGAAGGTGACCCTGCCTCGTTCTTTGTCGTAGGTCCGGGGCTGTTGCGGCGACGGAGCCTCCCCTTCGGCTCCCACCGCTTTTCAGCTCTGCAGCCGCCGCTGCTGCCTCCTCCTTTCCTCGCCTCCTGCGGCAAGAGGCGAGGAAAGGAGGAGGCAGCAGCGGCGGCAGAGCCGAAAAGCAGTGGAAGGCAAGGAAAGGAGGCGGCCGGCAGAGCCTCCCTCCCGCCTCCCCCCCGCCCACCTGGATGCTGTCATTTGCGATCTTTTGCCCTCTGCGCATGCGCACAGCGTTCTGCGCATGCGCAGAGGGCAAAACTCAAATGGCGGCATCCAGGCAGGCCCGCCCACCCAGGACGCCTGGGCCAATTGGCGCATGGGACGCTTCAGGTTGGCCACCACTGATCTAGGTCCTCATTTTACTGACCTCGGAAGGATGGAAGGCTGAGTCAATAGCAATAGCGCTTAAACTTATATACCGCTTCATAGTGCTTTACAGACCTCTCTAAGAGATTTGCAGAGTCAGCTTATTGGCCCCAACAATCTGGGTCCTCATTTTACCGACCTAGGAAGGATGGAAGGCTGGGTCAACCTTGACTTGATCAGGATCAAACTCTTGGCAATGGGCAGAGACAGCCTGCAATACTGCATTCTAACCATGGAAGGAAGGAAGGAAGGAAAGAAGGAAGGAAGGAAGGAAGGAAGGAAGGAAGGAAGGAAGGAAGGAAGGAAGGAAGGAAGGGAGGGAGGGAGGGAAGGAAGGAAGGAGGGAAGGAGGGAAGGAGGGAAAGAAGGGGAGGAAGGCAGGAAGGAAGGAAGAGCAACAGCACTTATATAATGTTCATAGTGCTTTACAGCCCTCTCTAACTAAGCAGTTTACAGAGTCAGCCTATTGCTGCTCAACAGTCTGGGTCCTGGTTTTACTGACCTCGGAAGGATGGAAGGCTGAGTCAATGGCATTTAGACTTATATACCGCTTCATAGTGCTTCACAGCCCTCTCTAAGCAGTTTATTCATCCAGGGGATCCATGGAGGAAGCATTATCTATTTTATGTGTTAATTTATGATTGGGATTAATGCCAATTTACAAGCTTCTGTTCTCCCCTTTATCCGCCATACTGTATTCTTGGAACTGCAGAAGAATAGTTTAAAAATTCATTCATCAGTGGAAAAACAATCCTTAAAGGCTAGCAGAAGTGGTCCTTAACTTACAACAGTTCATTCAGTGACCGTTCAAATTACAGTGGCACTGAAAACAGGGGTTTATGACCGTTTTCACACTTACGACCATTGTAGCATTCTCTATGGTCACATGATCAAAATTGAGACACTTGGCAACTGTCGCACATTTATGATGGTTGCAGTGTCCTGGAGTCACGTGATCCTCTTTTGCGACCTTCTGACAAGCAAAGTGAATGGGGAAGCCAGATTCACTTAACAACCATGTTACTAATTGAAGAACTGCAGTGATTCACTTAACAATAGTGGCAAGAAAGGTCATAAGATGGGGCAAAACTCACTTAACAAATGTTTCACTTAGCAACAGAAATGTTGGGCACCATTGTGGTCGTAAGTCAAGGTCTACCGGTTATACGACGCCTCTACATTTCATAGGGCTTTCCCCAAGAATATTGTCCAGATGTTGGAGTGACAAAGAGAGATTGCAAAGTATCTAACATTTTGTGACTTTCCCAACCTTCAAAACACATTTATTTTACTTGGAATAAGATAGCAGACCACAAAGGTCTCTATCTGAACCTTCTTAATAACAGCGATACGGTCAATTGTGATAACAGATTTAACAGAGTTGGAAGGGGTCTTGTAGGTCATCTAGTCCAACCCCCCACCCAAGCAGGAGTCCCTACACCATTTCTGACAAATGGCAGTCCAATCTCTTCTTGAAAGCTTCCAGTGATGAAGCTCCCACAACTTCCAAAGGCAACTTCTCTTCCTTGGGTTGATTGTTCTCACTGTCAGAAAATGTCTCCTTTATTTCTAGATTGAATCACTCCTTGTTCAGTTTCCATTCATTATTCCTTGTCTGTCCTTCAGGTGCTTTGGGAAATAGGTTGTTCCCCTTCCTCTCTGTGGCAGACCCTCAAATATTGGAACACTGCTATCATGTCTCCCCTGGTCCTTCTCTTCACTAAACTAGCCATGCCCAGTTCCTGTAACTGTTCTTTACAGTAAAAGCTGATGATTTTTGTAAAAACGAGAGAGAGAGAGAGAGAGAGAGAGAGAGAGAGAGAGAGAGAGAGAGAGAGAGAGAGAGAGAGAGAGAGAGAGAGAGAGAGAGAGAGAGAGATTTTGTGTCTTTCACTGTGAGTTGTATTGGGTTGGGAGAGTGCACGAAGGAAGGCTCAGCCAATCTCATTGTACACATGTTGTATTCTGACAATAAAGGTTTGAATTCGAATTTGAGAAAGAGAGATTATTGTGTAGGAACAGTCTCGAAGTAATCCATCTCTTCTTGAAAAAAAACTTTCTGTTTTGTCTGAAAAAGAGGTAATATAAATTTTGGGCGTTCCATTTGATTACGGTACTTGATTTTCTTCTTCTGAGAATATATTGCAGAGAAGAATGAAGGCAAGCGATGGAACAATTAGTTTTGATGGACAGGAGATGAAGTCCAGTCAAATGAATCACAGGGCCTGTAACGGCCCCTGGTTTTTCTTCTTCTTCTTCTTCTTTTTAAAACCTGTTACTGAACATCTTCCATCTGGATGTGCTAATCCATTCAAATCCTACCGCTTTGAAAATCCAGATCTCACTGCTTTCTTGCACCTTTTCCCTTGTTGTTAATTCACTGGGAAGAGGAAGTGCCTGGATGTAAGAATGGAAGGGAGGAAACAGAGGGTGTTCAAGAAACCTGCAATTTTGAAGACAAAGAATCCCTTTCTTCTTTGCCCCCTTAAAAGTTGCACATGAATATAGTGGGTCTTTGTTTTCTTTATAAGCGTGCTGGTCTTTCTCCAGCTGTGACCTTCATCCCGGTTCTATTTAATCTATTTACAGAGAGGAAAGAGTAGTAGTAGTAGTAATATTTTCCCCCTCCTTCAAATATTTACTCGGGAGTGGAAGGTGGGGGTTATCTCACAATTGCGGAGAAGAAGAGAGGAAGCTGTTGAAAACGAGCAGAGCTGCGAATGTCGAAAAACACACATTAAAAAAAATGGAAAGAGAGGCCAGTCACCAAGATAAAGAAATGTTGCAGTGATGTTGAGGTTGGTCAAGAATGCTGTGCAAAAGGTCTCCTTTATGTATCTTAAGAGAAAAAGAAAAGAATCTGTGTGCCAGCTGGTCAATAAAAATAGCAGAATAAATGAGTTGGAAGGGACCTTGGAGGTCTTCTAGTCCAACCTTCTTCTCAAGCAGGAAACTCTATACCCGTGATGGCGAACCTATGGCACGTGTGCCGGAAGTGGCACGCAGAGCCGTCTCTCCAGGCACGCAAGCTGTCGCCCGTTGCTCTTCCAGGTTCCGGCAGGCCGGCCAGCTGGTCTTCATACACGTGGAAGCGGCAGAAACCAGAAGAGCAGCTGCCCAGTGTGCATGCATGTGCCGAGCGGCAGCTCTTCTGGTTTCCGGCGCACCAATGCGCACCGGCCAGCTGGTCTTCTGGTTTCTGGAGCACATGCGTGCATGAAGATCAGCTGGCCAGTGCGCATACATGTGCCAGAAACTGAAAGAACATCTTCCCGGCACACGCATGTGCGGCTGCTCTTCTGGTTTCCGGTGTGGCAGCTTGTCTTTGTGCGTGCATGCGTGCCAGAAACTGGAAGACCAGGTGGAGGTGCACATGCACACACCGGAAACTGGAAGAGCAGTTTTTCTGGTTTCTGGCACACACGTGCACGCGCGCTCCCGTTTTGGCACTTGGTTCCGAAAAGGTTCGCCAACACTGCTCTATATTATTTCAGACAAATGGCTGTCCAGTCTCTTTTTAAAAGCCTCCAGTTTTGGAACACCCACAACTTCTAGAGGGAAGTTCATTCCACTGATTGTTTTCAATGTCAGGAAATTTCTCCTTAGATCTAGGTTGCTTCTCTCCTTGATTAGTTTCCACCCATTGCTGCTTCTTCTGCCTTCTTGTGCTTTGGAAAATAAATTGATCTGCCTTCTTGTGCTTTGGAAAATAAATTGAGAATAAACCCTCTTCTTTGTGGCAGTCCTTCAAATATTGGAACGCTGCTATCATGTCACCCCTGGGCCTTCTTTTCCCTAGACTTGACATACCCAAATTCTGCAACCGTTCTTCATATATTTCAGCCTCTGGGCCCCTAAAAATATTAACATCTTAACAGGTAACAAAGGCTGAGCTGCTCAGTTCTTAGATTGGTTCACCATTCTTCACCAAAAAGATAAAAGAAAATTGTGGAGAGAAGGATAAAAGGGAAGATTAAAGATGAAAACCCAGAATTGATAGAATTCACATTGACTGGTAAATACCTCTTTATTTTGAATGTGCTTAATCCTCGGAGTCATGTGAATTGCACTGAAATGGTGTAGGGTTTCCTGCCTAAGCAGGGGGTTGGACTAGAAGACCTCCAAGTCCATTCCATTCCATTCCATTCCATTCCATTCCATTCTATTCTATTCTTTCCCATTCCCATTCCCAATTCCTAATAATTCCCAATTCCTAATTCCCAATTCTAATTCTAATTCTAATTCTAATTCTAATTCTAATTCTAATTCTAATTCTAATTCTAATTCTAATTCTATTTCTATTTCTTATTCTTATTCTTATTCTTATTCTATTCTTCTTATTCATGGAGAAACAGAGTTAGCCCAGTGGACAAAACTCATCTGTAGATCCAGCCGAGAAAGCGAAACCAAGCATTGTCAACTCACTGAATAAGGTTTGTCTATTTTTCTAGCCTTGCATTTCTTGCTCCCTAGACAGTACTGCTGATTATTGTCATTGAGATAACATGATAGACTTTATTCAAACATCTGCTGGGCTTTCTTTATACAACTGGGTTCCCCCCCCTCCATCTGTTCCTTCCTCAGGAGGAACTTAAAACATCAGGAGCTGAGATAGCGCAGTGGTTAAAAGCAGCATTGCGACCTTCAGCTGATTGCTAGTTCAGCAGTCCAGCTGTTCAAATCTCACTAGGCTCAAGGTTGACTCAGCCTTCCATCCTTCCGAGGTGGGTAAAATGAGGACCCAGATTGTTGGGGGGCAATATGCTGAACTCTGTAAACCGCTTAGAGAGAGCTGTAAAGCACTATGAAGCGGTATATAAGTCTAAGTGCTATTGCTATTGCTATCTCTCCGTGATAAGAGAAATGACTTCGAAGTTCAGCCTGTCAAATTCTCCCGAGTTTTGAATCCGGGGGAAAGCATAATTGCCATTAATGAAAATTATGAATGGTTGAAAAAACACTTTGGTATACTGCAGTGGCTTTTGTTCCTCAAAACCCTGATATTATTATTATTATTTTTAGAGAATGTCTGGAATATGAAGCTTTCAATAAAGGAGAATATTTGTAGCTCAGGGTTGAAATGAGGGGTCGGTGCTCTCTGAGCTTGGTTGTTGTCTTGCAGACATTTCATTACCAAACTACCGTATTTTTTGGAGTATAAGACGCACCTTTTTACCCCCCCAAAGAGGGTGAAAACTTGGGTGCATCTTATACACCGAATGTAGCCCCAGCCAGCCAGCCACCCCCACCCTTTGGCCTCTGTCTTCCAGCAATTTACCTATTTGCAGCAAAGAGGGAAGAGCCTATAAAGTCAAGCAAGTCACTAGCACTTCCCGATCTACAGCTGATTTGCCACGTGGGAAAATGAAAGTGAAACTAAAACTGCAAAGGCAAATAGCTGGGAGAGACACACAGATTTTTATTTTTTGCTGAACTGGATGGAAGGGGGTAAGTGAATAACTATAAATGTCTGTAGAATGTTCAAATTATTAGACTAATTTTTTAAAGACTGCTTTATTATTGTTCTAGAGCCAGGGGCAATTTTAAGACTTGTGGACTTCAACTCCCAGAATTCCACAGCCAGCTTTGTTAGCTTTGTTGGCTGTGGAATTCTGGGAGTTGAAGTCCACAAGTCTTAAAGTCGCCAAGGTTGGAGATCCCTGTAAATCTAGACAACTTAATAAAATAAAGAAGCTTTTTAAAAGAAATGCTTGCTCTGAAGAGGCCCAGCGCTATTGTATCTTCTTTTAAATAATAGAGAATAATGTATAATTCCAGAAATTTTAATTAATTTTAACAGCTCTGTACAAGTATAGTCTGAAATGTAACAGTGTCCTGTTTAGTATTAGAGTTTAGTTACCTTGGAGTAGATCTATTTAAATAATTGGGAGCAGTTAGTGTGACTACATTTAAGAAAACTTTCTGGCATAATGTACATTTCTCCAATTCTTTGCTATTTCTATGGGTCAGGCACACATGCACAGAAATACACAGCAAACAGTGTATATCATCTGTGCTGTTTGCTGTTTGCTGTTTGGCAAATTGCTGGGAGGCACTTTTCCCCTTGTTTTCCTCCCCCAAAACTAAGGTGCGTCTTATACTTCGGTGCGTCTTATACTCCGAAAAATACGGGTAGGTAACATTATCAATGCTATAAGAGAGAGGAGGGGGAGGAGGAGGACGACGACTGTGAGGTCCTTGGTGCTCTCTGAGCTTGGTTGTTTTCTTGCAGACATTTCATTACCAAACTAGGTAACATCATCAGTGCTAGGACAAGGTCAGACGTAGCATCTTAGACAGCATCATCTTCAATTTGAGGCTGATGGGTTTTCTCAACCCAAAAGCATCTTTTGGTTTATTACTCTTTTTTTGGGGGGGCAATAAGTAAGACAGCCCACGTTCTTTGGCTGATTCCCAACTCCTTCCACTCATAACCAATGTTCAGGAATCAAGAATCAGGATGACAGGAATTGTAATCCACCAACATCTGGGAAGCAGTGATTTCAAGCAGTTTGGACACTGAACATTTCTTCTTTTTAACAGGAAGTGAGATTGTTGCAATGGTTCCCTAAAAAATCCCTTGAAGGGGACAGAAGGAAAAACCTTAATCTTTGCAGCAAGGTGAACCTTCAGGGGAAGATTTGGTGGAACTCTGTACTGCTGCATAGGTTTCGCAAAATCATATGGTTGGAAGTAACTTTAGAGATAATCTAATTACAGACATGGTTTGGTACAGGATTTTCTGAAGGATAAGTCAGGATTTCTTATTATCCTGGCTTATTTATGTTGACACCTATTTGCCTATTTGCAAAAGGGTAGATGCTTGGGACATGTCTGCATACGAATATCTATTTTACACATATCTCGGTGTTTAAGAGACCATCTGATGATTTGAATCAAGTTGAAAAATTAAGTTGGCACGTTGAATCAAGCCAATTTGGCTGAATTTTTATTTATTCATTTGGTTCTTACCATTTTGTTGCCCATCTCACCTAATTGACTGGGTGGTTACAGAATTTTTAAACTAGAAAGAAGGCAAAACGAGAGACATTAAAGACACTTAAAACCAATTAAAACAGCTAATTAAAACCATCAAACTAATTTGCAGAAGAGTGTAATAAATTGCTAGCAATGCAATCAACCAGTGTGCGCTATATCACCAACGGGCCCCTAAGCCCAATGACAAATCCATGTTTTAAGAACTTTCTGGAAGACCAGCAGGGTTCCAGATCAATTCCCCTCCCCACAAAAAAAAAAAAAGATTATGAAGGCATTCAATCTCATTCAATCTGAATCATCAATCTGCTTTGAGAAGTCACTTTGATTGAGATGAAATTGAATGATTTATACAAAACTCCAGAGTTGACAGAATGACAGAGTTGGAAGGAACCTTGGAGGTCTTCTAGTCCAACCCCCTGCTCAGGCAGGAAGCTCTATACCAGTGGTGGCAACCTTAAGCATACCATGCACCAATTTTTTCACAGACGAGTTCAGATGCGCCATACAACTCAAGCACGTTTTTTACCTTCTTACTTTCACGTTTGGGGTTGTAAAATAGGGATAGGGGTAGGATCTGCTTTGCTTAAGGGAGGAAAAGGAATAACAATCACGCAATTCAATTAATTAATTTACGCCATTTCAAAAGACACATGTTTATTGGTCTAAACCAAACTAAAAAAAGTGAAAAAGAACAGATAGATCACAAGTACGTATGTCGTATCACACAGAATATCAATTATGTGGAATTTGAATTCTATGTTCGCGTCAAGAAAAAGTAGTGGCGCTCTTCTTTGACAAACGTAATATATATTTAATCTTGAATCTGTCTTTCGATCACTCTCAATACAAAAACCACGCTAGTACACTCAATAAAACACTGCTTCAAACTCCACGCTACGATGGCTCACTCAGAACTGACTGACCATATCGAACGCTCGCCACTCATTCGCACATGACTTCAAACACATGATGTGTTGCTAGTGCGCGGTGTTTGCGATCGTTTGAGCAGGAATGCGCAATGGCAACACCGATAAAAATATTCATACGTTTGTAAACCCGCCTAAAGTAACATCTCACAAGTTCCATTCTAAGTTTCAGACACCGAGAAGTTGAACATTACCGAAGGCTGTACGAATTGAACTGAGATCACTTTGGTGTTCAAAATATTAAGATGGATTCAGTTATGACACCTATTTAAAAAAAATAAGTAGGTGCAAGGATGCAATGCGCCACTTGTAATCATCCAATGCGCCACGTTTGGCGCATGCACCACGGTTTGGCCACCCCTGCTCTATACCATTTCAGACAAATAGTTGTCCTGTCTCTTCTTAAAAAACTTCCAGTGTTGGAGCATTCACAACTTCTTGAAGCAAGTTGTTCCACTGATTAATTGTTCTAACTGTCAGGAAATTTCTTCTTAGTTCTAGGTTGCTTCTCTCCTTGATTAGTTTCCATCCATTGCTTCTTGTCCTACCCTCAGGTGCTTTGGAGAATAGCTTGACTCCCTCTTCTTCCAGTTCACAGCTTCACTTCTATGTATGCATGCATATATATTTATTTTACTCGCTGTAAAAATATTTCACATTTTTAAATGTTATGTAGTATTTATTAATTGGGAAAGGTACATGAGATGCCTCCTGATTTTTGACACTTGGTGCTGGAGATGTGAATTCAGCCGACACTGAATTCATATTATTAACCAAGTCTTGAAAGCATTCTGAGGATTTGTGTGATGTATTCAGAAAATAATGTTTGTATTTTATTACCCCTAGCCACGCAGGTGACTGCATTAAAACAAAAGAAATTTGTTATTATTTCCATGCCACAAATATAAGGCTTGGAAGAGATCTTGCAGGTCATCTAGCCTGATCTGTCTAGTGCAGGAATCCAATTTTCAACTGAAATTATTGTGAAACTGCCTCCTTTTGTTTCACAGGGCTATTTGTGCCCCATATTCCTAAAAGAAGGTTTAATATGTGCTCGGTGTTGATATAAGATTTATCCTTTCACTGTTTGTTATGCTTTCCACTCTTTTTACTTGGGTGAGGAACAACATATAAGCCACTTTTAAAGGCACTCAGAATCTGAATGACATTCAGAGTAAATTAATACCTAATTAGTTTTCCTTTAGTGAAACCAACGTTCAAAGACTCCTTAGAGATTGGCATATTGTTTGCCTTCAGCCTCTGTCGTAAAAACAAACAAACCAAATATATTTCTGATTCTTTTGCACAGGTGAGATTAAAAATTCCCCATCCAGATCCTTGATGATGGTTGGGGGATAGCTGGTATTAACTAGGACCATTTACCTGAAACACCCTTAGAATAGATTCAGGCTTGCTTTGTGACACAAAAAGGGTGATTCTATCTGCACAATGTCACAAGATGCCTACTTGGGCTCATTGTTGGATAAACTCTTACAATGGCTCATTTATGACAGTTTGGATCCTATACACCTATGGCAGAATTTCATTTTGTACATTTTGTTTTGTAGACCATGCCTTACTACTTTAGAAGCTAGAATTGATCTATATCATGCAACCCGTGAACTTCAACTCCCAGAACTCCCTTCCCAGCAGAGGAATTGAAAACTACAAATCTTAAGCTTCTTGGATAAGAAGCAAAATGTCATCTTCTTCGTCCTCAAGGAAAAAAAATGAGTCAAGTTGCCTTTTAAAAAAAGCACCTTTGATACCAGTCTTAAAGATGCCAAGGTTGGACACCCCTGATTTACATTCCATCCATCCATCTATCCATCCATCCATCCATCCATCCATCCATCCATCCATCCAGTCATTCAACCATCCATCCATCATCCATCCATCTATCCATCCAGTCATTCAACTATCCATCCACCCATCCATCATCCATCCATCTATCCATCCAGTCATTCAACTATCCATCCACCCATCCATCCAGTCATTCAACTATCCATCCACCCACCCACCCACCCATCCACCCATCCCGTCATCCATCCATCCATCCATCCATCCTTCCATCCATCCATCCTTCCATCCATCCATCCTTCCATCCATCCATTCTTTCAGTCATCCATCCATCCATCCAGTCAATCAACTATCCAGCCAGCCAGCCAGCCAGCCAGCCAGTCAGCCAACCATCCAACCATTCAACCATCCATCCATCTATCCATCCATCGAGTCATTCACTCAACAACTGAACACTAACTTAACAAGTGCAGAGAATAGAATAGAATAGAATAGAATAGAATAGAATAAAACAGAACAGAACAGAACAGAATAGAATAGAATAGAATATGCAATGGAATAAGAGTAGAGGAGTAGAGTAGAGTAGAATAGAGTAGAGTAGAGTAGAGTAGAATAGAATAGAATAGACTATGGAATAAGAATAGAGTAGAGTAGAGTAGAGTAGAGTAGAGTAGAGTAGAGTAGAGTAGAGTAGAGTAGAATAGAATAGAATAGAATAGAATAGAATAGAATAGAATAGAATAGAATAGAATAGAATAGAATAGAATAGAATAGAATAGAATAGAATAGAATAGAAGTTGGAAGGGACCTTGGAAGTCTTCTATTCCAACCCCCTGCTTAGGCAGGAAACCCTACACCATTTCAGACAAATGGTTATCCAACATCTTCTTAAAAACTTCCAGTGTTGGAGCATTCACAACTTCTGGAGGCAAGTTGTTCCACTGATTAATTGTTCTAACTATCAGGAAATTTCTCCTTAGTTCTAACTTGCTTCTCTCCTTGATTTGTTTCCACCCATTGCTCCTTGTTCTACCCTCAGGTGCTTTGGAGAATAGTTTGACTCCCTCTTCTTTGTGGCAACCACTGAGATATTGGAACACTGCTATCATGTCTCCCCTGATCCTTCTTTTCATTAAACTAGACATACCCAGTTCCTGCAACCGATCTTCATATGTTCATTTAGTGGTTCACTCAGTGGTTCACTTAGGGACTGTGGCAGGAAAGGTCGTAAAACAGGGCAAAATTCACTCAGCAAATGTATTACTTAGCAACAGAAAGTTTGGGCTCAGTTGTGATCGTAAACTGAGGTCTACCTGTAGACGACATAATTTCTAGTACATCTAGTACATCTGTGCCAACTCAACACAAATATCTCCTTATTCATGCTTAGTTGCGAGCTCCTTCCTGCTCTTTCCTTTTTTTTTGGTTCCTGACTGCGTTGAGCCCAAAAACAGATTGATTAATGGCTGAAGGATTTACAGGACTGATTGATGCAGCTTTAATTCTGCCTCCGGCTCTGAATTATGCTGGAAAGTGTCACCGTGTATAGAGACTATCATGTCGGATTCGCCCTTTTCTCGAGACAAATCATACTTTCTCCTTGCCTGTCTTTTTGCAGAAGCAGGCAGGAGAAAACCTGAGTTTGGATTATTTCTCCCCCTCCCCCCCCTGCCTGCAGCAACTCACTGTGCTAAGTGAGTACATCCATTTCTCCATCGCCACCAAAGCCTATAATGAACCTCAAATAGACATTGATGGTGGGGGGGAAATCAATAGCCTCGCCAGCCCTGAGTTTTCCTGCCGCGGCATTTATTAAACATAATATTAAGGGAAAGGTTCGCCAAAGAGAGCGACCTCGAGGGAGAGAAATCGATTCTTGCAGGACGGAACAGATGCTGCCTGACAAGCTGAATTTCCTGTCAAATCCGAGCGTGTGGGGTCACGAACCGCAGCTAATGGAAGATCGGCCCCTGGGGGTGGGGTGGGGTGGAGGGTGGGATATGGATGGCGTTTCTTTCCCTTGACGGACAGGAGTTGAGAAAAGCAATTGGCCAGGGTGGCGGATCAGACAGGCTTAAGGGATTTTGAAGAAATGCTAAACTGGTGGTGGAGGCAATTCAATGTAGAGCTGAGAGGAGTGAGTCAGCAAAATGGCTTTTCATTTGCTGGCCAGCTCAAAGCAGTAGTAATTGTAGTAATTCTCCAATTCTGGTGAGGAAAGAATCACTCCTGGAATAAAATTAAGGGTTGTAGGTGGAAGGTCAATTCTTCCCTGGGTAGATGAGTAATCCGAGGCCGCTAAGGCTAAAAGATACCAATTTTATATTCTATCTCGATGCCCAGATTGATTGACAGCAATTCACTCCTGGATTCTACATTCCGTAGGAATGATACCAAAGTCCAACGGGTCTATTTTTGATGGCCATCTTAGTCAAATTGATAACTGTTCTTTAAATGCCTATTTGCAGAAAGCTACATGCTTGGGGTAGTTATACAGATAGAAGAGAATATTTGTAGCCCATGGTTGAACTGTGGGGTCCTTGATGCTCTCTGAGCTTGGTTATTTTCTTGCAGACATTTCATTACCAAACTAGGCAACTTCATCAGTGCACCAGTGTACTCAGAGAGCACCAATGACCACACAAATATCTTTTTACACACCTCTGGGTGCTGAAAAGACTATTTATTGATTTGAATCAATTTGAAAAATTAAGTTAGCATGTTGAATCAAGTCAATTTGACTTGATTTTATCTATTTACGTATTCATTCATTCATTCTTTCATTCATTCTTTCAGTTTATATTGCTGCTCACCCCACCCAAGTAACTCTAAAATATGCCAATTCTATATTACAGCTTTATCTAAATGCCCTGACTGAATGACTGCAATTCACTCCCAAATTCTACTTTCTGTAACAATGTCTATGGAGATTCTCAGTCATCCAGGTCAGGGTTGTCCCAAAGGTGCTTTTTCAAGAGACAACAGGAATTTCTGGTTTTTCATTGAAGACGTTTCACCTCTCATCTAAGGAGCTTCTTCAGCTCTGAGAAGAAATGAATTTCAGCTCGGAGCTGAAGAAGCTTCTTGGATGAGAAGTGAAACGTCTTCAAAGAAAACCCAGAAAGTCCAGTTGCTTCTTGAAAAAGCACCTTTGGGTTTCCGTAGCAATGTTACTAAAGTCCAGGAGATCAGAAGTGGTATTCAGCCTGTTCGGACCTGTTCTGGCGAACCGGTAGAGGAAATTTTGAGTAGTTCGGAGAACCGGCAAATACCACCTCTGGCTGGCCCCACCCCTGCCCACCCCACCCTTCCAGGAGTCTCCATGTGCCCTGTTTTTGCTCCCATGGGACTGCAGGGAGGCCCACTAGACCCAAAACGCGGCACGGGGGTGCACTCCCCATGGCCCAATTTTGCTCCCATGGGGCTGCAGGGAGGCCTAGCCTGTAAGGCTGGGGCACCCAATCAATCTATTTGCTGCCTCCCAGCCTCCTAGCTGATCTGCGTAGTTGGTCTATTGCTGCCTCCCAGCCTCCCAGGTGATTGGCTGGGTCTTCTTTTGTTGCCCTGCACAGGAGAACGGAGCTGGAAAGAAGGTTAGTGGGGTGGGGAGGGAATGGGGATTTTGCAGTAACCTTCCCCTGGAATATGAGATTTTGCAGTATCCTTCCCCCAGAAGTGGGTAGGGAATGGGGATTTTGCAGTATCCTTCCCCTGGAATGGGGATTTTGCAGTATCCTTCCCCCAGAAATGAAGAGGGAATGGGGATTTTGCAGTATCCTTCCCCTGGAATGGGGAGGGAATGGGGATTTTGCAGTATCCTTCCCCTGGAGTTGGGAGGGAATGGGGATTTTGCAGTAACCTTCCCCTGGAGTGGGGAGGGAATGGGGATTTTGCAGTATCCTTCCCCTGGAATGGGGATTTTGCAGTATCCTTCCCCTGGAATGGGGATTTTGCAGTATCCTTCCCCTGGAGTGGGTAGGGAATTGGGATTTTGCAGTATCCTTCCCCCAGAAGTGAAGAGGGAATGGGGCTTTTGCAGTATCCTTCCCCTGGAATGGGGAGGGAATGGGGCTTTTGCAGTATCCTTCCCTTGGAGTGGGGAGGGAATGGGGATTTTGCAGTAACCTTCCCCTGGAGTGGGGAGGGAATGGGGATTTTGCAGTATCCTTCCCCTGGAATGGGGAGGGAATTGGGATTTTGCAGTATCCTTCCCCCAGAAGTGAAGAGGGAATGGGGATTTTGCAGTATCCTTCCCCTGGAATGGGGAGGGAATGGGGATTTTGCAGTATCCTTCCCCTGGAGTTGGGAGGGAATGGGGATTTTGCAGTAACCTTCCCCTGGAGTGGGGAGGGAATGGGGATTTTGCAGTATCCTTCCCCTGGAATGGGGATTTTGCAGTATCCTTCCCCTGGAATGGGGATTTTGCAGTATCCTTCCCCTGGAGTGGGTAGGGAATTGGGATTTTGCAGTATCCTTCCCCCAGAAGTGAAGAGGGAATGGGGATTTTGCAGTATCCTTCCCCTGGAATGGGGAGGGAATGGGGCTTTTGCAGTATCCTTCCCTTGGAGTGGGGAGGGAATGGGGATTTTGCAGTAACCTTCCCCTGGAGTGGGGAGGGAATGGGGATTTTGCAGTAACCTTCCCCTGGAGTGGGGAGGGAATGGGGATTTTGCAGTATCCTTAAGGTGACCAGACGTCCCGATTTTGGCGGGACACACCCGCTTTTTCACCATTTGTCCCGCGTCCCGCCCGCCCTCTTAAAAAGTCCCGATTTCTTGAAAGAATGCCCGACTAGGGCATTCTTTCAAAAAATCGCCCTGAAAGGCAGCAGGCCTCTCAGCTCGGGCCGGCTGTGGGCAGCGTTGGCGGCGGGCGGGCATCCCGCATTGTTGACTCCTCCGGCGGCGGCTGGAAGCTGGGGGGAGGGGGAAGGGAGGCTGCTCCTCCTCTCCTTCCCCCGCCCCATCCCTAGCCCCGCCCTCGGAGGTGCCGCTGCTGTTGGGAGGGGTGAGGGACGAGGAGCCGTCGCCGCTTTGAATTTACGTCACGAGCGGCGCAAACAGCCCTTCCTCGTCCCCCTCCCCTTTCTTCCCCCCGTCGCCTTGCTGCCGCCGTTGCCCTGGGGCCGGGCGGGCGACCGGGAGACCGCGGCGCTTGGATGCTTGGAGCAGGTAAGCTGCCGGCTGCTCCTTTCTCCGTCTCCCGCCTCCCGTTCGTTGCTTGCCAGCCCAGCCGAAGGGAAGGCGGGAGGCGAGGAAAGGCCTCCCGAAAGGAGGGGAGGCTTCGGGAGCCCGCCTCCCTTTCGGGCCGAAAGGGAGGCGGGCTCCCGAAGCCTCCCCTCCTTTCGGGAGGCCTTTCCTCGCCTCCCGCCTTCCCTTCGGCCGGGCTGGCAAGCAACGAACGGGAGGCGGGAGACGGGGAAAGGAGGCAGCTTACCTGTCGCGAGCTGCAGGCATCCAAGCGCCCTCCCGCCTCCCCCCTCCCCGCCTCCCCCCACCTCACCTGGACGCCGACATTTGCTGTTTTGCCCTCTGCGCATGCGCAGCGTTCTGCGCATGTGCAGAGGGCAAAACTCAAATGGAGAAACCCACCCCCGTCAATGGTGTCCCGCTTGAAGAAAAAAAAATCTGGTCACTTTAAGTATCCTTCCCCTGGAGTGGGGAGGGAATGGGGATTTTGCAGTAACCTTCCCCTGGAGTGGGGAGGGAATGGGGATTTTGCAGTATCCTTCCCCTGCCATGCCCACCAAGCCATGCCCACAGAACCGGTAGTAAAAAAATTGAATCCCACCACTGCAATGGATCTAATTTTGATTGCCACCTTCGCCAAATTCATTGCCATTCCTTAGGCATAGAAAGAAAAGAGGAGGAGAAAGACACAAGGCTCAAAGAATCTCTCAACTTTTGAACCTTTGCCTTGCTGCCATCCATTTGGTCTCCTGACATAAACCATGCTTTGATGACTTCAGCTTTTCTTTCAATGCCTAATTAGACTAGTCACTGAATTTATTGCTCTGTTCCCTGCTCACAACAGCCCGGGTTATTCGAAGAGAAAGTGATCACCTCAAGGTCGTCCCGATGATTAAAAGGTGAGTGAGCTTCTTCATTCAAGTCTGATATTGAACCTGCTTGGACTCACTACCTGAATCAGCTGGGTTGAAGTCTCAGCACCATAAATTGAGCCTCTGAATTCATGTTTCTCCTTTCTAGCAAAGGATGTTGCTTAAGGCACTATAGCAGTGATGGCTAACCTTTTTCTTGTCATGTGCCAAAAGCGTGTACATGCATGTGCCAGCACCCATAATGCAATGCTCCCCCTGCACATGCATGCATGACCCCCCATGCTCCCCCACCTTCCTGTGCATGTGCAACCCCCATGTGACCCTCGCCCTGCGCATGTGCGTGCGACCCCCCGCCCCCATTTTGGGCCTAGCAGTCCTCCTGGGACCAAAAATGGGCCGCACAGGGGCACACACCCCCATGTTCCCCCCTGCCCCCCACATGCATGCTGACCCCTGCCCCACACATGCACCCTGCCCCCCCACACATTCCAAAAATCAACTGACCAGCAGGAGACACGCACGCACATGTGCAGTGGAACTGAGCTGCGCGACGGCTCACGTGCCCGCAGAGAGGGCTCTGTGTGCCAGCTGTGGCATGCGTGCCATGGGTTCGCCATCACGGCACTATAGCTAGGGGGAAAAAAACAGTATAGAGAAACCAGGAATTAATGTACTGTTTTCTAACCTGGGTTTGATGGATAAATTTGGGGGGGGGGCATGAACTTGGACAGAAAACAATTACAACTTTATTTTCACTAAACTCTAAATGAAATGTAGTTTGTCTTGTAATTGACTTAATGAGATAAGGAAGACACATATATCTATATATTGTTCTTTAATATTTTGGTATCTCTCTGAGCTTAATTGGTTCCTTTGTAACATAACTATATCTCCGCAGTTTATGCATTTAGTTGCCTTTTCCTGACAAAAGGTCTGTCAGTTTCTCCAGACTGTCAAAGGCGCATAAAAATTAAGAACCTCTGATTTAGTGGAGCTTTCCTATAACCAGACAAGGCCAACATGAGCTAGATGAAGAACAGCTAATAACTGGAACAAGAAAAATGTGCTTTATTCTTGGGACCACATTTCTACATTTTCTCCATGTTAAAAATAACCTCACCTTGTGTCTTTCCCCCATCCTTCCTCTCTCTCTCTCTCTTACTGCTATGCATCCATTAAAAATGGGTCTTCATATAAGATGGTTTCTGGTCAGGTGCTTGCTTGGAAAAAATGATTTGGTTGTGGCTATTCCTGGTTATACCTCATTTCTGGCAGGAGGGGGTCCCTAGTGACCCAGGAGCCTTCCCTCCACAATCACCCTTATCACCTCCCGGCTGGATTACTGCAACGCGCTCTACATGGGGCTACCCTTGAAGAGTGTCCGGCGACTGCAATTGGTGCAAAATGCAGCTGCGCGAGCTGTGGTGGGTGTACCTAGATACACCCACATAACACCTATCCTCCGCCAGCTGCATTGGCTGCCCATTAGTCTCCGGATCCAATTTAAGGTGTTGGTTTTAACCTTTAAAGCCCTACATGGCTCAGGGCCAGGTTACCTTCGGGACCGCATCCTGCCACATACCTCCCTATGACCGGTTAGGGCCCACAGAGTTGGCCTCCTCCAGGTCCCATCGACCAAGCAATGCCGGTTGGCAGGGCCGAGGGGGAGAGCCTTCTCTGTGGGAGCCCCCTCCCTTTGGAACCAGCTTCCTCCAGAGATCAGGACTATCCCCACCCTGCTGGCCTTCCGTAAAGCAATAAAAACTTGGCTCTTCCGGCAGGCAGGGTGAAAGTGAGACCAACCAGACCAGATATGGGTCTCCCCCCTTGATTATGAATGTTAGATGCTCTTTTTAATTTTTGTAGTTTTTAATTGTTGTGTCTTTTTTTATATTGATAAATGGACTGGACATGTTGTGAGCCGCCAAGAGTCCCCTGGGAGTTGGGCGGCATATAAATCCATTTAAATAAATAAATAAATAAATAAATAAATAAATAAATAAATAAATAAATAAATAAATAAATAAATAAATAAATAAATAAATAAATAAGAATAGAGTGGCAAGTGAACCTTGGAGGTCTTCTAGTCCAACCCCCTGCTTAAGCAGAATACCCTATACCAGTGATGGCGAACCTTTTTTGGTTCGCGTGCCAAAAGGGGGGGGGAATGCGGGGGATCACGTGTGTGCGTGCCCATACTCATAATTCCATGCACCCCCGCACATGCACGCATGACCCTCCTGCTCCCAGCATGCAATGGCACGCCCATTTTTCGCTCTCCCCAGGCTCCAGAGCCTTTCTAGGAGCCTGGGGAGGGTGAAAACGGCCTTCCCCACCCCCTCTGGAGGCTGGAAACAGCCTGTTTCCCAACTCCCAGTGGGCCCAGAAGGCCCGAAAATCAGCCAGCTGATGCACACATGAACGCCGGACCTGAGCTCGCGTGCCCACCGATATGGCTCCGCGTGCCGCTTGTGGCACCCGTGCCATAGGTTCGCCATCACGGCCCTATACCATTTCAGACAAGTGGCTGTCCAATCTCTTCTTTAAAACCTCCAGTGATGGAGGAATACACAACTTCTGAAGGCAAGCTTTTGCACTGGTTAATTGTCCTCCCTGTCGGGATATTCCTCCTTAATTACAGGTTGCTTCTCTCCTTGATTAATTTCCATCCATTGCTTCTTGTCCTTCCCTTAGATGCTTTGGAGAATAGGTTGACACCCTCCCTCTTCTTTGGGGCAGCCCCTCAAATACTGGAACACAGCTATCATGTCACCCCTAGTCCTTCTTTTCTCCAGACTAGCCATATCCAGTTCCTGCAACCCTTCTTCATATGTTTTTTGTCTCCAGGCCTTTAATAGACCTTGAACACAAAGTTGTTAAATAGAAAATAAGGGTGCACTTATTAGACTGTTCAAATCTTAAGACATTTGCACTTTGCTTTGGCAGAGCAGACAGTTTAATAATCATAAAGAGCAAAGACAAAGCAATTAAAATGCAATAAAGCGCCATTTGCAAATATTTCTAAAATCTCTCTGCCCTTGGTCAAATAACAGGGTGCCGTATTATTAATGCAAATATAAAAGAAATGAATTGCCCTTAGTCACGAATGCCTTAAATAAACTACATTCCTTTCCTTCCTTCAAATTAATGCTAAGTCTTACAATTGTGCTTTTTTATGGAGGTAAATACAAAGTGCAACACACTGCAATATATAGAGAGAATAAAATCCAGGAGATTTTTATTATAATAATGTTTCCCCCCCTGTAACTCAGAGCTTTATTGCAGGGAATTAATCCAAGTCTACTGGATTTCTTTGAAAAATTAAAATGTATCTCTCAGATAAATAGGGCTGTTTTATTTTATCGAGTGTTCCCGGCATAAAGTAACAATCAGCAGTTGGCACTTTTGATGTGGGTCTCTGGATCTATAATGATAGGGATCAAAGAAATCTCATATTATTCATTGCTCTTTAAAGTCCAGGAGTAGTTTGGGGTGAACGGGAATAGAACTAGAAATCAATATCATAAGTGCAATCAGATTTAAAATTTTAAATCCCACATTAATCTGCACCTCTATAACTGTCTGGTCCGGTTCTGCAACCCAACAAGACAGACACAGACTTCAGAGGATAATCAGAACTGCAAAAAAAAAACCCCAAAAAACCCAATTACTGCCAACCTGCCTTCCATTGAGGACCTGTATACTGCACGAGTCAAAAAGAGGGCTGTGAAAATATTTACTGACCCCTCGGATCCTGGACATCAATTGTTTCAACTCCTACCCTCAAAATGACGCTATAGAGCACTGCACACCAAGACAACTAGACACAAGAACAGTTTTTTCCGGAACGCCATCACTCTGCTAAACAAATAATTCCCTCACCACTGTCAAACTATTCACTAAAGCTACATTACTATTACTATTAGTCTTCTCATCGTTCCTATCACTCATCTCCTCCCACTTATGACTGTATGACTGTAACTTGTTCCTTGTATCCTTACAATTTATATTAATATTGATTGTTTCCTGATTGCTCATTTGTACCCTCTGACAATCATTAAGTGTTGTACCTTATGATTCTTGACAAATGTATCTTTTCTTTTATGTACACTGAGAGCATATGCACCAAAGACAAATTCCTTGTGTGTCCAAACACTTGGCCAATAAAAGAATTCTATAAAAATAATTCTATTACCCGTGTTCCCCAAAAATAATATCTTACAGTATATATTTTTTGAACACTGAAATAAGCGCTTGGCCTTATTGCCATGCACTCAAAAGCCCGATTGGGCTTATTATCAGGGGATGTCTTATTTTGGGGGAAACAGGGTAAATATAATCTGATTTAACAGAAATGTGAGTCAGTGGCTTAAATTCAAGCAATCACTTTGAACTGAACAGTTGCTATACTTGCTATTTTAGCATAAAATCGACTTTTTAATTTAATTTAATTTTTATTTAATTTATTTTGTCAAACATGTACAGGATAGTAGTTGTTTGTATAAACATAACATAAGTTAAAAAAAAGTACCGATAAAAGAGGACAATAGGACAGTAGGACAGGGACGGTAGGCACAGTGGTGCGTTTATGCATGCCCCTTACAGACCTCTTAGAAATGGGGAGAGGTTGACTGTAGACAGTCTAAGGTTAAAGTTTTTGGGGTTTGGGGAAGAAACCACAGAGTCAGGTAGTGCATTCCAGGCATTGATCACTCTGTTGCTGAAGTCGTATTTTCTGCAGTCGAGTTTGGAGCGCTTTACATTTAGTTTGAATCTATTACGTGCTTGTGTATTGTTGCAGTTGAAGCTGAAGTAATCATTGACAGGAAGGACATTTTGGTATATGATTTTATGAACTACATTTAGATCAGATCGGAGGCGACGTAGTTGTAAATTGTCTAATCCCAATATTTCAAGTCTGGTGGAATAAGGTATTTTATTGCGAGCAGAGGAGTGGAGGACTCTTGAAATATTTCTGGACTCTCTCGATTGTATTAATGTCTGATATGCAGTGCGGGTTCCAGACAGGTGAGCTGTATTCCAGAATTGGTCTAACAAATGTTTTGTATGCTCTGGTTAGCAATGTAATGTTGCCAGAGAAGAAGCTATGCAAGATTAGTTTAACAACTCTTAGTGCCTTTTTGGCAATGTTGTTACAGTGGGCTCTAGCACTTAGGTCATTGGATATGAGTACTCCAAGGTCTTTGACAGAGTGAGGGTCGTCTACAGGTTTATTTCCTCCAAGTTTGTATTTTGTATTTTGTACTTACCGCATTTTTCAGAGTATAAGACGCACCGAAGTATAAGACGCACCTTAGTTTTGGGGGAGGAAAACAAGGAAAAAAGTCCTCTGCCTCCAAGCAATTTGCCAAATAGCAAACAGCACAGATAATATTAATTTAATTTAATTTAATAGATTTGTATGCCGCCCAACTCCTGAGGGACTCTGGATATACACTGTTTGCTGTGTATTTCTGTGCATGTGTGCTTGACCCATAGAAATAGCAAAGAATTGGAGAAATGTACATTATGCCAGAAAGTTTTCTTAAATGTAGTCACACTAACTGTTCCCAATTATTTAAATAGATCTACTCCAAGGTAACTAAACTCTAATACTAAACAGGACACTGTTACATTTCAGACTATACTTGTACAGAGCTGTTAAAATTAATTAAATTTTCTGGAAGTATACATTATTCTCTATTATTTAAAAGAAGATACAATAGCACTGGGCCTCTTCAGAGCAAGCATTTATTTTAAAAAGCTTCTTTATTTTGTTAAGTTGTCTAGATTTACAGGGATCTCCAACCTTGGCCACTTTAAGACTTGTGGACTTCAACTCCCAGAATCCCACAGCCAGCAAAGCTAACAAAGCTGACTGTGGAATTCTGGGAGTTGAAGTCCACAAGTCTTAAAATTGCCCCGGCTCTAGAACAATAATAAAGCAGTCTTTAAAAAATAAGTCTAATAATTTGAACATTCTACAGACATTTATAGTTATTCACTTACCCCCTTCCATCCAGTTCAGCAAAAAATAAAAATCTGCGTGTTTCTCCCAGCTATTTGCAGTTTCAGTTTCACTTTCATTTTCCCACATGGCAAATCAGCTGTATGTCGGGAAGTGCTAGTGACTTGCTTGGCTTTACAGGCTCTTCCCTCTTTGCTGCAAACAGGTAAATTGCTGGAAGACAGAGGCCAAAGGGTGTGTGTGGGTGGGTGGGTGGGCTACATTCGGTGTATAAGACGCACCCAAGTTTTCACCCTATTTTTGGGGGTAAAAAGGTGCATCTTATACTCCAAAAAATATGGTAAGTATTTGTATTTTGTACTTAAGAAAATTGAGTTATAAGTTGCTATTGAGATGCTCATTTTTGTTTTTCTAAACTGCTGGGATAAAAACAAAGTTTGGAAGAGAATTGATTTGCTTGGGAAAGTAAGAAAACTTGGACCATTGTTCAGTTCTGCAAGGAACAAGCACATGTATGCTGTTCCTCTTTGAGATGGTTCCTTTCTTATACAGGTAATCCTTGACCTACAGAGGCAATTGAGCCCCGACATTTCTGTTGTTAAGTGAGTTTTGTCCCATTTTACAACCTGTCTTGCCCCATTTGTTAAGTGAATCACTGCAGTTCTTCAGTTAGTAAAATGGTTGTTAAGTGAATCTGGCTTTCCCCATTGACTTTGCTGGTCAGAGGGTTGCAAATGGGGATCATGTGACACTGCAACTGTCATAAATGTGAGTCGGCTGCGAAGCATCCGAATTTTGATCATGTGATCGTGGAGATGCTGCAAAAATCATATGTGGAAACCACGGTCATAAATCTCTTTTTTTCAGTGCCGTTGTAGTTTTGAATGATCACTAAATGAACTGTTGTAAGTTGAGGACTCCCTGTATTGGTTTGGTCCTGGATGCAACCAGGGCAGAGGTGGGTTCCTCCCGGTTCGGACTGGTTCACTCGAGCTGGTAGCAACCTGCTGCTGACATCACACTGGTGACGACCTGCTGGTGATGTCACGATGGTGTGGCCATCTTTTTTTTTGAATTTTTTTGATTTTTTTTTTGATTTTTTTTGATTTTTTTTGAATTTTTTAAAACTTTTTTTTTCTTCTGAGCATGTGCAGAAGCCGAATTTCTGGCACTGTGCATGCGTCACCATCTTGTTTTCGGCTCTCCCCCCCAGATTTTTCAGCATTACGCATGCGCGCGCCTATGAGGTGCACCCACACGGTGCGGGAGGAAGCGAACCGGCAGCGAGGTAAATTAGAATCCACCCCTGAGCCAGGGGCAGAGTTCTCAAATGGGTCACTCACCTAGGAGTGATCTTTTGAAACCTACACTGACCCAGCTAAGGAAAATGGAGGAAGTTAACATCAGACCTGCTCAACATACACAACATTTTCAGATGGAAAGAACAAAGAAGTGATGTTAATTTAATGCTAACTAGAATCAAAGTCTGGTGTCCTTTATAAAGCCGAGATCAGCTAGATGTTGCCACCTGTTATGAATATGATAAAATATATCTAGAGTCAAACTTGGTTCCGTGTGATATCTGGCTTGTTTTTGGACTTCCCAATCTATCTTACAGCCCTGATATTTCCGATGTTCTTCTATTCAAATATTAAATAAGTCTGATCTCACTTATAATCTGAGCCCAGACAGGTTCCGTTTTCTGCTGCTTTCTTCTGCTTTCTGCTGAGACCAGGAAAGCATCACGACTTGCTATATATAGTTAACACTTTTTAAAGAAACGCAGTAGACTAATTTGTCGATCGGCACAAAAAAACTGTCAGTTTTCAAATATTCATTAGTGTTTGTTAACAGATGCCTTAACACGCTGGAAGATTTAATTAGATGTTTGTTTAAGGAACGAAGGATTGCGCTGGGAGGAATTGTACAGATCTTCTAGGTAAGCAAAAACAAAACAAAACAAAACAAAAAGTGCCCAACAACAACAACAACACCACGAGTGTATCCAAATTAAAAATGCAGAACCAATGTTTTTTCGTAGCGCCGTTAGCCCAGCAAAGAAGCTGATTTTGAATTTGGGTGCATTGCCTCTTGTTAATAACGGCAGATGAAGCTGTCACCACATAAACGTGAGTGATAAAAATCTAAATACAGATTGCAGTTTGGCCGCATGTCATCAATAAGCTTGTCAGTGATGATGTGCAGTAGAAAAGAAGCATATAAGCTAGCAATTGTTGTGGTAGAAATCCCTCACTGCCTGATGTTCTAAAAGCTAGGAGAACATCTAGCTCAGTGATGGTGAACCTATGGCACGCGGAGCCATATCTGAGGGCACGCAAGGGTCCTATGTCAGCTCCAGTGTGCATGTGTACGCTGGCCAGCTGATATTCAGCCTTCCGGAGGGCGGGGGAGACCGTTTTCGTCCTCCCCAGGCTTCAGGAAAGCCTCCGGAGCCTATGTATGGCGAAAAACGGACCCAACGGGCCTGCCGGGCCAGGCAGATCTGAAATTGCGGCCTCCCCCGCCCTCCGGAAGGGCAAAAATCAGCTGGCCAGCATGCATGGGGGGGCAAGGGGGTTGTGCGCACATGCACGGGTGGAGGGCCTTGCATTATGGGTGTGGGCATGTGCTCGTGTGCTATCGTGCACACGCGCGCCCTTTTCGCACCCAAGCAAAAAAAGGTTCGCCATCACTGATCTAGCTGAACGTTGGGAGAGGCACTTCAGAATGTGTTGTCCCACTGCAGCTCCTCAACTGGAGATGGAGATATCTAGAGATAGTGAATGATTGACTTTAGCTTGTGGAAAATGCTCTTCAATGCCTTATGATTTCCTCTTTGACTCTAGGTAGAGTCAAAGAGGAAATTATAAGGTGTTGAAGAGCATTTTCCATAAGATGTTCCTCTAATTCAGTGCTTCTCAATTATTTTCTGTTACGCCCCCCCTAGGAAGAAGTAAACATTTCGCGCCCCCTCAACTCTCCGCCGGGACGATTGTTTGCAATATTTGGCACGTTTTCACTGAAAAAACTCAAGCGGCTTATCAGCGTGATTGGGGTGTAATGTGTTTAAGTGACGCCTTAATTTATTTGGCTTCATGCTGTCCGCTGCCAACATTTTTAGACACAGTAAACATACCGGTCTTTCCTCGTCTCCCACCGTAGTCTCAGTGAAGCCAAGCGCTACATACACTTCATCATATTTCCTTGTCTTAGCTTTCGGGAGACTTATGTTTGTCCCATTATCTCTGTCTCTCTCCTCCTTTCTTTTCATCCCTGTTAAATATTTTTCCATGGTGTCTCTTAAGGGTTTGTTATCTGTACTTCATATCTCCTGCTCAGTGCTGTGTGCTATTGTTCGGTGCAAAAAACCCCTACCCCCTGTGGCAAAACAAAAGCACGTTCCCTGGGGTCATGCGCCCCCCCGGCATCGCTCCACGCCCCCCCATGGGGGCCCGCCCCACTATTTGAGAAGCACTGCTCTAATTGGTTAAACTGAGGATGTCAGTCTTCCTGTCATGAAATGATCATAGCTGAGGCCATCTTGGAGGCTTCAGGATTGCCACACAACAGAGGGAGGATGGAAAATAGCTAGATGGGGTATTGTAGCCAAAACAATAAAACTTTCCTGTGGGAACCAAAGGTGACTGGCCAGAGGAGTGAAGTAACCAAGCAACCGGCCAGCTCCTGGATTGGACAGCGTGACCAGTGACTTGGGGAGGGGAGGGGAAACTTTTACTTTTAATTAGGTGAAAGCTGTGGCAACTTTTAGAGTCGGCTTTCACCAGTTGTGCCAATATGATATACCCAATAAAACTATTCTTTGAGGAACTTGCCTGCCTCAGAGTTCTAATTCCTATGGGTGCATTACTTGGAATGCTGACATTCCCAAAACCAAGAAAGGTTGTGATTCATCCAAGGAAAGTTCTTTATTGTTCCTCACCTATGGACAGACTCTTGCCAAGCTAAAGCAAAATATCAAAAAAAATTTCCATAAATGATATTAGGGAGGGCCCATCTTCAACTTCTTTCTCTCTCACAAACTATCTGAACGGAGTTGTCTCTTGTTCCTCTGGGACGCAGGCCCTCCTTCCTGGGAATCCAGACTACATTCCACCACAGATGGTAAACCATCTTTCTTTTTTATCTTCTGGTTACAGAATAGACAGAAAACCAGCTTGATTGCAATGGTTACACCGTGCTAGAAACCAAGACTCTATGAGCAGTGGTGGGTTCCTACCAGTGCTGTGCAGGACGCCGCACCAGTAGGAGCCTGGCGATGATGTCATTTTTAGGCGCTTTTTTTTCGGCTTCTCCGCGTCCTGAGCTGTCGGAGAAAAGCCCTCCCACCCGCCCTTGTTTCAATACTGTCCTTTATTCTTCCTCCGAAGCACAGCTGAGAAGCTGCTCAGCTGTGTTTCAGTTTGTAATGTCGTCCTAAGCATGCGCAGAAGTGAAATCACCTGATGGACCACGAGTTCACTTCTGTGCATGCTCGCGATGCGCACCGGTAGCAAAAATAACCGGAACCCTCCGCTGTCTATGAGTTCTAGTCCTGACTTAGGCATGATACCAACTGGGTGACTTTAGACCACTCACTGTCAGTCTTAGCAAGAAGGCAATGCAACCAAGAAAACTGGAGAGGCATATCAAGGATGTAAACACACAAATAAAGTATTGCCGTGCTAGGCTGTTGGGTCATTATCCAACCCTGATGATATTGACACAATGACATATACATGATAAGGTGGCGCAGTGGTTAAAAGCAGCACTGCAACCTACTTCAGTGACTGCTAGTTCAGCAGTTCAGCTGTTCAAATCTCACCAGGCTCAAGGTTGACTCAGCCTTCCATTCTTCTGAGGTCGGTAAAATGAGGACCCAGATTATTGGGGGCAATAGGCTGAACTCTGTAAACCGCTTAGAGAGGGCTGTAAAGCACTATGAAGCGGTATATAAGTCTAAATAATAATAAATAATGTTGACATCACATCAACACTGCCCATGACCGACAGACATTGTGCTGTCTGACAAATATGCAACACCGCCTTTGCATGATGCTATCATCCCACCTGTTTCTCCCTTGGACGCACCTGATGCTAAAGCTCCATATGACCTTAAAGGACAGCTAGATCATTTTTTTAGACTTTATGTAATTTCCTAACTATTTTGTTTCCCCATTATGTAAGAGAAGGATCTGTGTCCAGAAAGATTTCTGTGAAGATCAGTATTATTTTTATTTCTCTCTGCATACATTTTCTGCTATATAAAGCAACTCCTACACAGATGATGTACAATAATGACGGTAAAAAGAAATCAGAAAAAAAATAAACTCCAGCTACAGAAAAATCAATTGCACTTTTCGTGAGCTTTAAAAATCCATGGTGGGCTATTTGAAAGATCCCGATTTTTGAAGGAGCTCCAACCTGCCCCAAAAGGCAAGGTTAGAAAGGGTTGGCAACAGAGACATGGATTCATATTTCAGTACATGAAAACGTCTGGGAGCTTTGATCCTTAATTTGACATTTATCAGGCTGTTGAGAAAAAGGGAAATTATGTGCAAATTGAACTTACAGTAGTCCGCCGCCATTGAAAGATAAAACCTTCCATGAATTTAGCCCAATTCCTGGTGATTACCTGAGTTCCAAAATGTAACTCACAGGTGTTTTTTTTTTTTTTTTTTGCTAGAGGTATCTGGTGAAAAAACAGTTCTCCTTTCATTTTCTTCTACATTGGACTCTGTATGTATTCCTCTTATGTTTAGCAAGAACTGAAGAATGCACACACCAATAGCTTTTTAATTATAGGACTACATAATTCTTTGGAAAATTGGCTCCAGCTGTAGTAGAATAGCAGGCAGAGCCTGGGGTGGGGTCAAGAGAGGACTCAGCTCAGAATCATTACATGTCCACAAATGCTCCAAATCCCGTCTCCCCTCCCTAGTATTCGTTAACTTAGCTAGCATCAATTTAGTGCTGAAATCTATCTATCTCTATCTATCTCTATCTCTATCTCTATCTATCTATCTATCTATCTATTATTTATTATTTATTTATTGAATTTATATTGCCGCCTATTCGCCCATGGCGACTCAAGGTGGCTTACAGAATAGAAAACCACATTTAAAACAATAAAAAGAATCAAATAAATTAATATAGTACAATATAATAAAATCACCCCCCCACCCCCCCACCCTGGCGACAGCAGATCACACAAGCCATTTAATGGGCTCCATCCCACTCTGGGTTCCCCGGGCCCGCTGGCAGAACCAGGTCTTCAGTGCCTTCTGGAAGAATATTAGAGTGGGGACCATTCTAATCTCTGGGGGAATGATGTTCCAGAAAGAGGGAGCCACCACGGAGAAGGCTCTTCTTCTGGGTCCCACAAGGTGTATCTCCCTCTGGGATGGGACCCACAACATTCCCTACCTCCCCGCTCTGATGGATCAGTTAGATGTGACCGGCAAGAGACGGTCCCTCAGATAACCTGGTCCCAAGCCATGAAGGGCTTTAAAGGTGACAACCAGCACCTTGAATTGCACCCGGAAGCAAATTGGCAGCCAATGCAGCTCCTGCAGGAGAGGTGATACATGTGCACACCGGGGTCTGCAGAAAACCATGCGGCCGCTGCATTTTGCACCAACTGGAGCTTCCGGATGCTCTTCAAGGGCAGTCCCATGTAGAATACATTGCAATAGTCAAAATTGTTAGTTGACCAGATTCTTGCATATAGACTTGAGCAATAAATCTTCTGAACTGGTACAGGTGATCCTGATCCTTCACGCCTGATATCTCTATAAAGAGTAACAGCACCTGCCAGCAGTTTGGTGATGCAGCTGTACTGTTTCCCTGGAAAAGACACGACTGCTTTAAAGAGTTGCAGATAGATTCTAGATTCACTCCCCACTGCATTTCACACCTTCTTCTAAAGTATTTCTGGAAATTGCACATCCCTGTAGCTAAGGTGACCAGATTTTTTTTAAAGCGGGACACCATTGACGGGGGGTGGGTTTCTAGGGGAGCCGCCATTTGAGTTTTGCCCTCTGCGCATGCGCAGAACGCTGTGCGCATGCATAGAGGGCAAAAGAACACAAATGTCGGCATCCAGGTGGGTGGGTGGGAGGCGGGAGGCCTTTCCTTGCTTCCCGCCTCCCCTTCGGGAGCCGGCAGTGGCTTGGGCTGGCTGTGCTAGCCGCGACGTAGGAAGGATCCTCTCGCCAAAGAGAATTTGAATCAGAACCGGAAAAGAGGTTCGCCGTGTACCTATGCCTCCCTCCCCCTTCACCTTTGCTGAGACCCTCGGCTTCTTCGGGATCCCGATTTCTCCTCGGGAGGAAGCTACAGGGTGTGGTAAGTCTTGTTTTTCCTAGTTGAGGGGCGATAAGAACAAGCCGTTCGTGCCTGCTGGAGGGAAAGTTGAGCTAAGTTGCGAGAGAAGAGAATTGCAGTTGCACCAGTTTCTGCAAGCTGCTGCCAGATGCGAGGGCGCAGTAACGCCTTTCGCAACCTTCGTGTCATCCCAGGCATCATCTCTGTACATGAAGTAACATACGTAAAAGTCGAGCTTTTGCGGCGGAAGGCATTGGAGGTTGTTGCTTAGCCTGGCAAGTGAGCGAGCGGGGCTGGCTTGGGAAGGGGAGCAGCCCGGAGATGGTGCTCCAACCCAGCGTCTCTTGGCTCTCCTGCTCCCCCTCCACCAGTGCTGGGCTGCTGGAATGACAGGGGGAGAAAGGAGATCAGGAGGCGGCGGCGGATCACAACAACCCCAGCGGCAGCTCCAGGCAGAGAGAGAGAGAGAGAAGCGAGCGAGCAAGTCACTCCGCCATGCACGCACGCTCACGAACACACACACACACACAAGCGTGCATACAGGCACGCACGGCAGAGTGACTTGCTCGCTCACTTCTCTCTCTCTCTCTCTGCCTGGAGCTGCCGCTGGGGTTGTTGTGATCCGCCGCCGCCTCCTGATCTCCTTTCTCCCCCTGTCACTCCAGCAGCCCAGCGCTGGCGGAGGGGGAGCAGGAGAGCCAAGAGTAAGGTGACCAGACGTCCCGCTGTTTCTTTTCAAAATGGCATTCTTTCCAAAAAAGCGTGACTTTTTGGAAACAATGCGGGACGCGGGACATATGCTTGAAAAGCGTGTCTGTCCTGCCAAAAGTGGGACATCTGGTCACCTTACTGTAGCCCACATCCATTCTGCCAAGATAAGTTTTACTAAGAATATGTAACCCGCCTGCGGTAATAAAGTAACATTTCGAGAACAAGAATATTTTTACTTAGTGAAAAAAAAATGCAATCTCATTCTACTCAATTTGCTGATTCAAATGTCCAATTAGTTTTAGGCAACATATTCAGGTAGCTTAAATTATAACAGAAAATGAAAGAAGTGTTCCTGAAACAGAATGGAATTGTACTTAAAATTCGTCGCTCTGAGTTTTTTTTACAATTCTGCAAAAGTACTTTTAAAATATATGTTTTATTCTGTCTTTAGGCATACTAGCCAGATTGATCAGAAATCCAGTACAATTTAATGTAAGTTCTTCCCTTCCCACAGTTTTCAATTATGGCACCATTTCACTTTTATTTCATACGGATAAAGGCTTCACAGATTGAGTTTTATCTAGAAAAGTACAGTAGCATCCGCCTTGGGTCTCCGGGAAATAGTCTGAAAAATGCCTTTAGGAAATCTCAGGTATATTAGCTTGAACTGTATTTATAGACCCAATGAAAGACTCAGAATCCATCCTGAATATTATTTTCTGCAGTTTGGGGCCAGGTGGAACCCAGAAGGCCCATGAACTGAAGTGAAATGGGGGGGGGGGGAGGGAAGTCTGGATGGAAGCTTGGAGCAAAATTAACTTGCTTCTGTGCACAGGGTTTTTTTTAATGTTCTTGTAGAACAGGGGTCCCCAAATTTGGCAACTTTAAGACTTGTGGACTTCAACTCCCAGAATTCTGGAAATTGAAGTCCACAAGTCTTAAAATTGCCAAGTTTGAAGACCTCTGTTGTAGAATATGAAAAGAAGTTGTAAAATTTCTCCTAAAATTTCAGGGACATGAAAAAAGTTATTGATTTCTTCTTCAAACTAGCCATTAGATTCCCCCCCCATAGGTATCCTCAAAGTATTTACTTATCTATTATTTTTTTTACTGAATCTATATAGCTGCCCATTTGTGACTCTGGGCAGTGCATAGAATAAAAACACAAAGCTAAACAGTCAACACAATTCCACTGCAACCATTTAAAACCAGTTAAAACCACTTACGAACTACAATAACTATGGTGGTGCAGTGGTTAGAGTGCGGTATTGCAGGCTACTTCTGCTGCCTGCCGGCTGACTGCCATTTGGCAGTTCAAATCTCACCAGGCTCAAGGTTGACTCAGCCTTCCATCCTTCTGAGGTGGGTAAAATGAGGACCCAGATTGTTGGGGGCAAGAGGCTGACTCTGTAAACCACTTAGAGAGGGCTGTAAAAGCCCTCTAAAGGAGTATATAAATCTAAATGCTATTGCTATAACAAAGTGACAGGGGAGAATGCATTCTAAACCCATTCACATTTCATGGACTCCAGTCATCAATGGGATCCGCAGGCCTATGGTATGATCAAAAGTCAAGATGGCAATTGGGATGCTACAGTTGAAGCTCCACCAATTTTGTTATGTATGTTGCACATCCAGCAAAAGGCAGGTTGAGCTTTGACCTCATCCTCTGGACTTTTTTGATCATAACTGAGATTTTTCTCAATCCTGAAATTTTCCTCCTATGGACAACCTCAATGTGGATATCCCAAAGGTGCTTTTTCAGGAAGCAAATGGACTTTCTTGTTTTTTTTTCTTTGAAGATGTTTCGCTTCTCATTCAAGAAGCTTTTTCAGCTCTGACTAGATGGTGGGAAATGGAAGGATTTATATTCCTTGCAGACAGCTTGTCATTTGCATCCTTTTAGAGCAGTGTTTCCCAACCTTGGAAACTTGAAGATGTCTGGACTTCAACTCCCAGAATTCTGGGAGTAGAAGTCCAGACATCTTCAAGTTGCCAAGGTTGGGAAACACTGTTTTAGAGGGTCGTTGAAGCACTTGGAGGTTTATCTGTGTCCTCAGGATCACTTGAGTAGTACTTCAGTAGTGATAAACCTGAGTAGCGGTTAAACTGAGTGATAAACTGAGTAGTGGGCTGGAATAGGAATTTCTAATAAAGTCTTACAGAACCATGAACATTTTCATGCCAAAGCTCACATTTTCTCCTGTAAATTGCATTTTGTGTGAAGTCAATTGCAGTAGATGCCTTCAAAAAAAACCCCACAATTTCAGTAAAGGTCAACGCCATTCTATTTTTCCTTAGAATATTTGTTCTATGGAACTTAGTTTAATGTTCTCTGCCAATCATCCTTAAATGCTCTAGCCGAAAGGCTGCAAATTAAATTCTGGCAAGCAGTCTCTGTGGCACGAAACACAATGAGCAAAATCTTCAGAAATACGAACTGTTGTCTCCTACAACAACCACTCCCCTTTCCTTCTATTTATTCCCCAGCCAGGGAGGGGCTATTCAGTGTCCACGTTTGCTTTGCTTCCCGAGTCCACACTCCTTGTCCTCCATTGTTCACCTTTCCTAACAGCTCTGTGCATATGTGCATCTGGAACAGGCCCCAGCTGTTCTTCTTCCTCACTCATATCAGCGTCCAAAGGCAGCTGCCTATGGGAAATGTCGGACAGCCCTGGCTCTATCTCTGCATCCGACACAGCGCATCCATCAGAGTCTTCCCCAGACTCCAGAACTGGCCCAAGTTCCTCCCCAACCTCCTCCTCATCTGAGTCTGCCCCCAGCTCTGCCGGCAGCTGGCAGGCCACAACACAGGGACAAATCTGAACAAGGTTCCTAAGAATGGGGGGGGGGGACAAATTCTTTACGTTTATAACTTTGCTTTAGCAAGGAAAATTCAAAAGCTAAACCAAGGGAAAAAAAACTTTACCGAGATGTCTGTTCTAATTTAAATACATAAAATCAAAGAGTATCTGTAAATTCCTTTTGAAAAGACAATTCGGCATCATGAACGTGAGAGACTGTGCCACAAATGGTACATTTCATATGGCAAATGTTAAGTGACCAGAGTAAAGGAGTGAGTTTTTGAAACATAAATAAATCTAAAGGAGAGCTTTCGGATAAGCTTTCGTTTATAATAAAGGAAGTGTGGCCACTGTAAGTGACCCATGGGCCAGGTTATTCATCTGTAATAATCCTGAAGGAGTCAAGTGGGACATGGAATTGCCATATGTGGTTATTAAACATGAGTTTCCATTTTCACTTTTCAGCTGCTGAATCGGCTGTTTTGTAGCTCTGGCAATTTCCGAATGTGGCGTGCATCTCCAGTTCTCTTGGGGCTCCCTCCTGGGATGCAAACCACGTACAAGCACCTCCTGTATAACCTTAATACATTTAAAAATGGCTTATCAATATTCAGCAGGGCCACCTTATTTGCCCTGGTTCCTTTTCTTTCTTTCTCCCCCCCCCCCCCCCCCTTCTCTCTTCCACATTTTCAAGTTGAAATTGGTGCCGGCCAAAATAAATGGAATTAAAATTGCATATCCTCCTTTTAAAAAAGTGAAATCAAATCAGGCAGCTACTAATGTCATCCTAAAACACCTTCCTATAGCTGGGTTGATATAATACAGTATATAGTGGCAGATGTAATACGAGCAAATGCTCCCTTTCATCATAATACTGGTCTTCTGGCATCTTATCAAAGATCTGATTTAATATTTCACTATTTCCTACTGAAGCGGTGAGGATTTGCAGATTGGGCAGTCCCTTTCGCAAACACACACACACAGACACACACACACAAAAGTGTTGCCAAATAGAAGGGGGCTGTTTCTCAGTAATTAAGCTCAGCAACTTTATCATTTGTCATGTCAGCTTCACATGTCCCTTCTGTTCCGAGTTATACCTCTCAAGAACCCATCTTGAATTCAAACACCGAGAACCCAAAATAGCTTTTATTTTTTTTAAAAAAAAATAATCTTTATTAATTATGTTTAAAAAAACTGACAAACATACAAACAAACATAAAAACATGTGTAAACATGTGTATATACAAATAAAGTATCAAATATCTTTGAAAATAGAAAACATTGAACATACATGTCAACCATCCCATCGACAGTATCCTTTTACAGCCTAGTGATACAAAAACATGTTTATTCTATATAGTTATTGTTTACACCATTATCTTCCTTATATCTTCCAATATTTTCCTTATTCTTTTCTATTATTATATTATATTCAGTCTATTATCATTACGATAAAACAATTATCACACACACACACACACACACACACACACACACACACACAATGCAACTGGACTTTGTTTTTCCTTGAAGAGGTTCTCATCCAAGAAGCTTTTTCAGTTCCGAAGTTCTGAAGAAGCTTCTTGGACGAGAAGCGAAAAGCCTTCAAGGAAAAACAAAGAAAGTCTAGTTGGCTCTTGGGAAAAAATGGGTCAACCATGATCTGGATGATGGAGAATCTCCATAGATAAACCATCGAGAAGCAATTGTAGAGATGTGCTTCTAGTTAAGCTTGACACTATTAGCCAAGGGGAGGAAAAATGTGAGTCCTGATTATATACTTGGAAGGTGACTCCACGCATTGTGAGGATATTCATAAGAATCCAAATCTGCATATACAACAGAGGTGGTCCTTCCATCGCAATGCTACACCCATCGTCTTACACATTTTGATCTCCTGTGAATGCCCCGATTGCATTAGGATCAGGGGTGAAATGCTACCGGTTCGACCCGGTTCGGGCGTACTGGTAGCGCCGACGGGTGGTTCAGAGAACCGGTAGCAGCGGCAGTGTGAGGCTCCGCCCACCTGCCCGGATGTCACCATTTTCTTTTTTTAACCATCTGTGCATGCGCAAAGTGTTCTACACATGCGCAGAGGGTGAAAAAGTACACGCGTGAGAGGAGCACAGGTGAAAAAGCACGCACACGCGTGAGCAGAGCAAGCCTGCGTGCACGAAGTGTGCACTTCCGAAGGGAAGGGAAGTAGATTTCACCGCTGATTAGGATGTCTAACAATGGAAACAGGGAGCTTCAAAGGATATCAGACATTATTTTCAAGATTCAGGGGTACCCCCTTTCTTCATCTCAGCTGTGAAAAATGTCTGGTTCAAGAAGCAACCTCATCAAAATTTATTCATTAGTTACTAAGGTATCGTTCTAGCTTGTTAGCTTTTTCAGGCAGATTATTAACAAAGGATAACCAAAATATGCACCTATTTGTACTTTGCAATTTTTCCTATTTTTACAAGGTTTCTCAAAGATGCACGATGAGGTTTGTTTTAATGTAACATGTCTGGCTTGATTAAGGGGAAAAAAAAGAATGTGTCTTTATCTAGTTTCTCCTTCTCTAACTATTTTGGGTTGGGTGGGAGGAAGAAAGAAGAGGAGTTAATGTAATTACTCTTCAAACGCATGCTTCAAAAGTAACTTTTCCTGAATTTGCATTTGTCTTCTGCAAAGACCGATTTGTCTTGTATGGATTACAGATTACAGATTATTAGAGTTGGAAGGGACCTTGTAGGTCATCTAGTCCAACCCCGCCCCCCGCTCAAGCAGGAGTCCCTACACCAGTGATGGCGAACCTTTTTTCCCTCGGGTGCTGAAAGTGCATGCGCGCGTGCTATCGCACATGCACGAGTGCCCACACCCATAATTCACTGCCTGGGAAGGGCGAAAACAGCCTCCCCCCCCGGAGGCCCTCTGCAGGCCGGAAATGGCCCATTTCCCAACTTCTGGTGGGCCCGGTAGGCATATTTTTTGCCCTCCCCAGGCTCCAGAGGCTTCCCTGGAGACTGGGGAGGGCAAAAATGCCCTCTCCCATGCCCCCGGAGGCCCTCCGGAAGCCAAAAATGCACTCCCAGAGTCTCCGTGCGAGCCAAAAATCAGCTGGCCGTCGTGCACATGCACACTGGAGCTGAGCTAGGCAACGGCTCGTGTGCCAGCAGATATGGCTCCGCGTGCCACCTGTGGCACGCGTGCCATAGGTTCGCCATCACTGCCCTACACCATTTCGGACAAATGGCAGTCCAATCTCCCTTTGAAAGTCTCAAGTATTGGAGCTCTCACAGCCTCCGCAGGCAAGCTGTTCCACTGCTCTCACCGTCAGAAACTTTCTCCTTATTTCCAGGTTGAATCTCTCCTTGGTCAGCTTCCATCCATATTCCTTGTCTGGCCTTCTGGTGCCTTGGAAAACAGCCTGACCCCTTCCTCTCTGTGGCAGCCCCTCAAATATTGGAACACTGCTATCATGTCACCCCTTGTCCTTCTCTTTGCCAGACTGGCCATGCCCAGTTCCTGCAACCGCTCTTTGTATGTTTTATTTTCCAGACCCTTTATCATCCTGGTTGCTCTCTTCTGCACTTTCTCTAGGGTTTCAATGTCTTTTTTGTAGTGTAGTGTAGAGATTGGACTGTGTACAAGAGAGGCAAGCAAACTGTGTTCATTGCACAAATTGTGTTTTTGCTGGGTTGTGCCAACTGGTTTCCATAGAAATCCATAGCAGATTTCCCCCCCCCCCCCATTCCTCTCTCAACTCTAAATGCGCGCACACATATCTCAAGAGCTGGATTCCCCTGGAGCATCTAATGATGATTCATTTATTTGCAAGGAAGCATCTGGTACCTTAACAAAGTTATATGAACGATAAACAGGTTCCTGCATTGACGATTATGACCAATTGTTGTGAATAAATGAGTGTATAAAAGATGCACTGCTTATTTTTTTAAAACTTAATTTGATATTTTATCTCATAATTAAGCTTTTTCTTTCCCTCCAGGAAGATCAAATTCCTCATTTTTCCCCCCACGGTGGGTGTCTTTTCACAATAGACGTGATACATCATTTGTTTCCCAGATTGTACTTCATAAACAACCAAGTAAGTCTTTAAAAAATCATTCCTTGGAAGCAGAGATGTCGTCTTGATAAACAGATTTCCAGAGATTCTTCTGCATTTGTCTTTTTGGGAATAGTTACAGCTGAGAGATACAGCATGCTTGGACATTTGTTCATTTCACAATCTGCTCTTTCCCATATCTTAATGCCAAACACTACATACTAAAAAAAGTTGATTGGAGATATTAAAGATAAGATTGATTTACATTAGAGCAGGGGAGTCAAACTCGATTTCATTGAGGGCCACATCAGGGTTGTTGTTAGAGCTGCTGTGAAAGAGTAACTATCTGTGATAGTGTAGAATTGATTGTTAGCTGCAATCTTTGTTTGTTAGTTAAAACAAAAATAGGCAAGAAGAAGATTCTTCATATGGACTGACTTACTGTGTATGACTTGGACTTCCTATTTGAACTTTGCTACTACTTTAAGTAAACTATTTGTAAATACTAAACGTATTCTGTTTATTGACTGAATAGCATTCATATCAAACTGCAACACCACAACCACAATCACTATTTCGCTGTGGTATGTGCTCAACAGCATAATAATGCCTTAACAGTTGTGTTTGACCTTGGGGGGCCAGGGTGGACGTGGCCAGGGTGGTCATTGCCGGCTTCACATCACTCATGTCAGGGACGCCTGTGGTGGCCCAAGGGCTCTGCCAGCGAAAATGGGCTCCCAAGCTCTGTTTTCGGCTGCAACAGCTTCCTGCAACCCTCTGCCAGCGTAAATGGAGCTCGGGAGGGCTGTCCATGGCTCTTGTGAGCTCCGTGTTTGGCTGCGATGATGTCCTACAACCCTCTGCCAGCAAAAATGGAGCTCAGGAGGGCCACATGTGGCCCTTGCAAGCTCCATTTTCACCGACAGAGGCATCATGGGCCAGTCCCTTGCTGTTTCCAGGGCGGCCCCATGGGCCAGATCTAAACACCCCGTGGGCCGGATCTGGTCCCCGGGCCTTGAGTTTGACACCCCTGCATTAGAGCGTTCCCTTGCAGGATATTCATTTAAAAAAAAAAAAAATCTTGATTGCAGCTTCTGGAACTTCATATTTGTCTTGAGTTTTATTTTATTGACCTATCAGCACCAGTAATTGAGAAATGCCAATGATGTTAATTAATGATTAATATTATGTAGATAACTTTAGAAAATGAGTTTGAATGAGGAGCTGAGTTAATGAGGAGCTGAGTTAATGAGGAGCTGAGTTTTGTATGCTCTGCTAACCAGAGCATACAAAACATTTGCCAGACCAATTCTCGAATACAGCTCACCTGTCTGGAACCTGCACTGCATATCGGACATTAATACAATTGAGAGAGTCCAGAAATATTTCACAAGAAGAGTCCTCCACTCCTCTGCTCACAACAGAATACCTTATTCCACCAGACTTGAAATTTTGGGCTTAGATAACTTAGAGCTATGTCACCTTCGATCTGACCTAAATGTAGTTCATAAAATTATCTGCCACAATGTCCTACCTGTCAATGAATACTTCAGCTTCAACCGCAACAATACACGAGCACACAATAGATTCAAACTTAATGTAAACTGCTCGAAACTCTACTGCAGAAAATACGACTTCAGCAACAGAGTGATCAATGCCTGGAATGCACTATCTGACTCTGTGGTTTCTTCTCCAAACCCCAAAAACTTTAACCTTAGACTGTCTACAGCCGACCTCACCCCATTCTTAAGAGGTCTGTAAGGGGCGTGCATAAGCGCACCATTGTGCCTACCGTCCCTGTCTTACTGTCCTATTGTCCAAATTTACCTGTACCTACTTTGCTTTTGTTTATGTTTAGACCATACCTGCTATCTTCTACAAGTTTTGACAAATAAATAAATAAAAATAAAATAAAGTTAGGGATAGAAATTTAAATGATTGGATCGGTATGTTCCCCACTCATCCACATTCCTCCAGATGTGGTAAATCCCTGAATGGGTTGACGTTCTACATGTGGAAGACAATAAGTCATCAAAGTTTCCATAAAACTTTGATTGTTAATTCATCTTTTATTCCTCTTTTAAAAAATGAAATATATTTCATTGTTTATTCATTTTTTTAAAAAAATGAAATTATGCAGGATAGAATGCAGAATAACAGCGTTGAGAAGAACCCTATACTATTTCAGACAAATGGTTGTCCAATCTCTTCTTAAAAACCTCCAGTTGATGGAGCAATTCACAACTTCTGAAGGCAAGATGTTTCACTGAACACTTGTTCTCACTGTCAGGAAATTTCTCCTTCGTTCTCTTTTGGGTCTTTCTTTGACAAGCTCCCATTCATTACTTCTTGTCTTTCCTGCCTTCAAGTGTTTTGGTGAATTGGTCGACTCCCTCTTCTTTGAGCCAGCCCTTCAAGTCTGCTATAATGTCCCCCCAATCCTTCTCTTTGTTAGATTAGAGTCATTAGACATACCCATTTTCCACAAGTGTTCATCATATGCTTCAGCCTCCAGTCCACTAATCATCTTTGTTGCTTTTCTCCGCACTCTTTCTAGAGTCTCGACATCTTTTTTGTGTCATGGTGAACAGAACTGGATGCAGGATTCCAAGTGTGGTCTTACTCAGGCTTTATAAAGTGGTACTAGCACTTCACATGATCTTGATACTGTTCCTCCTTAAAACAGATGAGTTTGGTTGGTATTGATATCATATCATATCACATTACATCACATCCAGGGGTGGGTTCTGGATTCTGCTACTGCTGGTTCGCTCAGGGACGGGTCATGTGTGCGGGCATGTATTGCGCGCACGCACGCACATGCGCAGTACTAAAAAAAAGCTTCTGCGCATGCACAGAAGCAAAAAAGAAGATCGTGGCGCCTATGGCACCGCCGAGAGAACCGGCTCAGGGGCGTGGCAGGCCTGGAACCAGTAGCAACCCAGGCTGCCAAGTTACTAACTGTTCTATAGAACTGGTCCGAACTGGTAGGAACCCACCTCTGATCACATCACATCACATCCATTGGTCTAATGGTGAAAGCACCAGGCTAGAGAGCAGGGACTCTGCGTTGAAGTCCCACCTGAAGTATGAAAGCCAATTGGGTGAATCACCAGGAGAGAGAGAGTTCTAGTCCTGCCTCAAGCACAAAAGTCAGCTGAGTAAATTTAGGCCAGTCCCTCTCTCTCTCTTTCTCTCTCTCAGCCCAACCCACCTTTCAGGGTTGTTGTTTTGAGGAAACTAAGAAGCGGAAGGTGTGTTAGATACATTCGTTGCCTTGAGTTATTTGTAAAAATAACACACATAAATAAAAAAAGTATAAAATCTACATTGATATCTTACACAATGATGCCTCATAATATGCACGCTACACAGTAAATGTTAAAAATCTTTTGATTCACAGGATATTGATTGATGTTAGAAAGGAATGATTCTTGTGCAGGAGCTACAACAATGATTCTCAACTCTGTTGATGTTTTCTTATACCTTCACTTTGTCCAGATCCATAAATTCACTCGGCCGACTGCTTTGCACTTTGTGCAATCACTACAGGTGTAAAAGCTTCCTTGCAAGCTATTCTAAATTCTAGAGATCTCCCAAAATAATCCAAGGAATCACTTTTCACTCTTTTGTTGTAAAGAGCTGCTTTTCTTTTAAGAGGTAGCTATGGGGAGGGGGGAATGAAAGAGAAGAGAAAAGAACTATGTACGTAGAATGAAATGATGGCCACAATAGGACCTTTAATAGGATTTCTTAGATCTATCAGGTACCATATTTTTCGGAGTATAAGACGCACCGGAGTATAAGACGCACCTTAGTTTTTGGGGAGGAAAATAGGGGGGGAAATCTGCCTACCATGTATTCATCTGGCTAGCATCCTTAGCCTGGTCAGCTTCAGCACACTATTTTATCCCCTGGTTATTTCTTAAAAAAACCTTCTTCAGAGGAAGTAGCAATCAAAAAAGCATAGCATACCTATGTTTAAATGAAGAAACCTTTTGTTAAAGATCATTTTATTCACATATTATCATATTAATACAGTAATTCTTAATGGATTACCTGTGACCATAAAAAAGGATTTTGGAATCAAAAGCTTGGGTATAGATGTTTAAAATTGCAAATCTCTCTTTAAGATTATAAGTGTGCTTTGTATTCTCCCCCAAATGGTCTGGGTTTTTGGTTTTTTTTTTGCTCTTCTGCTGTTTTGTTTTTGTTCATTATTGCACTTTTTAATTTGTTCGGTGTTGCACTCTTTAAATAAATTCAGAATTGGGGAAAAAAAGATCACGGGTGCATTTCAAAATACAAAATATGCAAACTGGGAGATAAGAATGTCCCAGTTTGGGATAGAGGACAAAACCGAAATTGAAATCAGTAATCATGCCAAGAGCTGAAGCAGAAATAGCAAATTATGGCATGATTTGCATTTATGATGAATTGCAAATGTATATTGTACATATTCCCAGTTTTAATCAATCAGCATTTGTAACACAGGAAGAACGTGGTGGGGTTTCTCACCCTAATTATGGATAATTTATTTATTTTTTTCCACAGCACTTTTTCCTGCTTCCTCTTCTGCTTTTTCTGCCTGTGCTCTGAAAATGAGGGAGTTCCCAGTGTAAAAAAATATGAAACATGTACTGAGATATGAAATGCACACTGAATGTTTATTTTTAATATCCTCTGAAGACTTTGGACATTACCTGCGTTTCTTAGAAACTGGTTCAAGCATGTTGAACTCTCCTCTCATTAAATGTCATTGGTCTTGATCCTCTCAAAATGCTGTATCAAACCCCATGCTGTCAGTTCTACCTTGTTGCCTAGCAATTATCGAAACCTAGCAAAACCAGAAAGTAAAACCCGAAGGCTGGCTGAGGAAAGAAAAAGAAAAAAAAACCCCCACTAAATCTGGTTTCCTGGGTCTCACTTGAAGGAGAGGCTTAAATCTATTCTTATTGGGAATCAAAATGTTAAGGACAGTTCAGCATGTTTTTCTCCATTCTGTCATTAATCTGTGTGTGTGTGTGTGGGGGGGGGTATCTTCATTAACCTAGACGCTGATTTAAGATATATGAAGAAACCTAAGACCTGCATCACAAACCTTGAGGTCACCTACAGGTCTCAGTTCAATGCCTTATGTGCTTGCGTAGAAAATTCAACACTAAGTAAACTTCGTGCTTCCATCTTTCTTTTCCTTCCTTCCTTCCTTCCTTCCTTCCTTCCTTCCTTCCTTCCTTCCTTCCTCCCTCCCTCCCTCCCTCCCTTCCTTCCTTCCTTCTTCCTCCCTCCCTTCCTTCCTTCCTTCTTCCTTCCTTCCTTCCCTCCCTCCTGCCTCCCTCCCGCCTTCTCTCCCTCCCTCCCACCCTCCTTCCTTCCTTCCTTCCTTTTTTATATCCCCCCCTTTTAATGATGCTGAGCAACATCATTAAAAAAATATTAGTAGAGTATTAAAACCTAAAAAACAACAGCATTTAAAGTTAACACAAACTGGGTAAAAGTTGGAACTGATAGATAGATGGGCAGGAGGAATCTCTGGGTGAAGATCATCCCATTTCTGCTCACCTTGCTAACTTCTGTTAAGCATTTAATCAGCCTGTTACACCAACATGTTGCAAGAAGATCTTTAAGGCACTCAGCATTCAAAGCAAAGTAAAAATGGAACTGCATATTTTGTTTTTCTCTCTGCTGATGTTAAGGCATCAATTGTTTGTGGTCTTTCCACCAGCTGGACATCTGCAGCCATCAATCAGTAACAATACTTGCTGACTGGAGACTAACAAATGTTCAAAAATTATCCTAAATTATTCATTTTTTAATTTATTGTCCTATCCTTGTAGGGCATGTGATATTTTAGTATGTTAAGATTTCTTCTCACCACTTCACCCAATTCCACTATTAGTTTTTTTTTCTCTTTTAAGTTGTGATTTTGTACTGTTACCTCTGAAAAGCTTAAGGATATGCTATTCTTGTTGTTCTTGGATACACATAGATAAGGTGAGTGTAATTACCTATCCCACCTGATTTAGGTGTTAATATGCCTACTTACTGGAAATACAATCAATCAGTTCTTCTGTGTTAAGTGACCTAACTCCAGTGCTCAAATTTTTAGCTCAGTGTCTTCTCTTGGCTGCAGAATGTTGTCATTGTATAACCACGACTTCTCAATTATCTGACCACTGCCAAAATAGAATAGATAGATAGAATAGAATTCTTTATTGGCCAAATGTGATTGGACACACAAGGAATTTGTCTTTGGTGCATATGCTCTCAGTGTACATAAAAGAAAAGATACATTTGTCAAGAATCATGAGGTACAACACTTAATGATTGTCATAGGGTACAAATAAGCAATCAGGAAACAATCAATATTGATATAAATCGTAAGGATACAAGCAACAAGTTATAAGTGGGAGGAGATGGGTGATAGGAACAATGAGAAGACTAAAAGTAATAGTAATGCAGCCTTAGTGAATAGTTTGACAGTGTTGAGGGAATTATTTGTTTAGCAGAGTGATGGCGTTCGGGAAAAAACTGTTCTTGTGTCTAGTTGTCTTGGTGTGCAGTGCTCTATAGCATCGTTTTGAGGGTAGGAATTGAAACAGTTTATGTCCAGGATGCGAGGGGTCATAAATATTTTCAGGGCTCTCTTTTTGACTCGTGCAGTATACAGGTCCTCAATGGAAGGCAGTAATTGTTTTTTCTGATTATCCTCTGAAGTCTGTGTCTGTCTTGTTGGGTTGCAGAACCGAACTGAACCAAAAAAACATTGAACATAGAATAATAGAGTTGGAAGGTCTTCTAGTCCAACCTTCTGCAGGAGGCCCTATACCATTCCAGACAAATGCTTGTCCAGACTTTTTTTGAAACCTTCCTGTGATGGAGCACACACAACTTCTGAAGGTAAGGTATTCCATTGTTTGATTGCTCTTGCCATTAGGAAATTTCTTCTGAGTTCTGGGTTGCTTCTCTTCTTGGTTAGTTTCCATCCATTGTTTCTTGTCTTGCCTTTTGGTGCTTTGGAAAATAATTTGAGCCCCTCATCTTTGTTGGAGCCCCTCAAATATTGGAAGACTGCTATCATGTCTCCCATAGCCCTTCGTTTCATTAGACTAGACCAGGGGTAGGCAAAGTTGGCTCTTCTATGACTCATGGACTTCAACTCCCAGACTTTCTGAGCCAATCATGCTAACTCAGGAATTTTGGGAGTTGAAGTCCATGAGTCATAGAAGAGCCAACTTTGCGTACCCCTGGACTAGACACACCCAATTCCTCTAACCATTTGCTTATAATAGTTTTGCTTATAATAACATTTGCTTATAATCCTCTCACCTTACTACTGGCTCACATTATGAAGAATCTGTTACATCTGACCAAGATACATTTTAGTAGCAATAACTACCAAGAGACCAACATGGCGGTTTTTGATCTAGGAATGGATTTTCTGCAAATGCAGACTTTGGGGCAACGGTGAAATGTTGGACTTCCTGCAAATTTGAAACAGCATTGTCTGTACCAAAGGAAATGGCAGGCTGGATGACCTCCTGTTGCTTTCTGATCATATTCACTATTGGCAAAAGAGAGTCAGGATCAATATTGCATATTTTCAGGCTCTTCTGTTCTTCCTCAGAAAAGACATCAAACAGGAAGGAAAGAATTGTGCCTCCGGGAAACTGTTGAAGTCTCTTGGAATGGATGCTTTTTAAGTTGGCTTGTTTGATCCAGTGTATCACCAGATGCAATTATAGGAAGTTCTGTGTGTTTCTGTCGACATTTATTACATATCTTCCAGCCTCAATATATCTTTCAGAGGCAGCTGAATATTTTTGAAATCTTTGCTTGCTGCCACCAGAAACATGCACTCCGCTCCCCATTTTGATCAAATCTTATCTTCTGCCTGTCGATGTTCATTGCTCTATTATTCACATGAATGTATGATTCACTGTTGTTATTGGTGGTGCTATCATAACCATTACCAATTATGTACATTTTACATGATTTCCATGCATCCCACCCAAAGAATATGCACTGAATAATATGCTACCCGAAGCCATTTAACATGGAATTTGAACTAAAATCATACTGAAAAATCATTCGAAGGACATGCCATTTTAGATGAATGAAAGAAGCAATGAATAGTTTCAGCACAATTTATGTTTTGCCATCATGCCGAATGATGCCTTTAAAGAAATTATTAATCATTTCTTAGTATATTAGTGGGAACTGGCATATTCAGCAAAGAGAGGAAGACATGGTGGGAGGCTGTGAGAAGGAAAGAAGGATGGAAGGCAGGCAGGCAGGCAGGAAAGAAGGAAAGAAGGTCAAGGAAGGAAGGTCAAGGAAAAAAGGAAGGTAGGTCAAGGAAGGAAGGTCAAGGAAGGAAGATCAAGGAAAAAAGGAAGGTAGGTCAAGGAAGGAAGGAAGGAAGGAAGGTCAAGGAAGGAAGATCAAGGAAAAAAGGAAGGAAGGTCAAGGAAGGAAGGAAGGAAGGAAGGAAGGAAGTCAAGGAAGGAAGATCAAGGAAAGAAAGAAGGTAGGTCAAGGAAGGAAGGAAGGGAGAAAGTAAAGGAAGAAAAGAAGAAGGAAGGAAGGTCAAGGAAGGAAGATCAAGGAAAAAAGGAAGGTAGGTCAAGGAAGGAAGGAAGTTCAAGGAAGGAAGATCAAGGAAAAAAGGAAGGTAGGTCAAGGAAGGAAGGAAGGAAGGTCAAGGAAGGAAGATCAAGGAAAAAAGGAAGGTAGGTCAAGGAAGGAAGGAAGGAAGTCAAGGAAGGAAGATCAAGGAAAGAAAGAAGGTAGGTCAAGGAAGGAAGGAAGGGAGAAAGTAAAGGAAGAAAAGAAGGAAGGAAGGTCAAGGAAGGAAGATCAAGGAAAAAAGGAAGGTAGGTCAAGGAAGGAAGGGAAGAAGGAAGTCAAGGAAGGAAGATCAAAGAAAGAAGGAAGGGAGGTCAAGGAAGGAAGGAAGTAAGTCAAGGAAGGAAAGAAGGAAGATCAAGGAATGAAAGAAAGAAAGTCAAGGAAGGACAGAAGGAAGGTCAAGGAAGGTCAAGGAAAGAAGGAAGGTAGATCAAAGAAGGATGGAAGGAAGGAAGGAAGTCAAGGAAGGAAAGAAGGAAGGTCAAGAAAGGAAAGAAGGAAGGTCAAGGAAGGAAGGAAGGAAGGAAGGAAGGAAGGAAGGAAGGAAGGGAAGGAAGGAAGGAAGGAAGGAAGGAAGGAAGGAAGGAAGGAAGGAAGGAAGGAAGGAAGGAAGGAAGGAAGAAAGGACTACTGGTTGGTCTCCCATCTGGTTGTGACCAAGAGTGTGACATTAAGGAGTCTTTACTATCAAAAGACCATGCTATTGATTTGCAGTTCAGTTGCCAGCAAAATATCCAACCTGAACAATAGCACTGTTTGGTGTGTCACATGGACCTCTGGAAAGAAGGATGAATGAAGTCCTCTTAGTTTTGTCATTGGGCTATTCTATGGTCGAAGAAGCTAGGATTCAAGGCTAAGGAGTTGATTTATCTGGGTCTGCAGGAATTCCATCTTGGTGGCCACAAGGTTTATCCAGAAGTCTGCCAACACTACCTCCAATAACAGGCTGCTAAAATTCAGCACCCAGAACAACGTAGGAATACTGTTCACATGCCATCCCTCAAGTTCTTTCTTAGCTAGCTGAGGTGTTGTTACACACGACACTGGTCCTATTATGTCCTGGGAATTTCAAGATCCATGCTGACATTTCCTTCAGAAGCAGATCCAGGATTTCAACCACGTTCTTGTGCTAATAAGAATCTGGGCCCCAATCATGCAGTTGGACAGATGTGATGGATACTAGTGATGTGAAGCTCGTTGAAGCTTTTGTGATGCCTTTTTCACAAACCATTCCCCGCTCAATTTTATACAAAAAGCCAAGAAGACCTTCTGCAAGGATGGAAAACCAATTTAGATGGTCCAATCCAGTTGCTTCTTGGATCTGTCTGGATCAATATATTCAAGATATTGGATTCAATATCTTGAATATATTGAAGAAATTACCCATTTCTATTTTTAGGAATACTATGGATGTTCTGGAAGATTGTGAGATATAGGAAACGCAGAAGTGGTTGACACTAACTTCCCAACAGTTTTTTTCCCCACTCATAGGAACTTTCTGATTTACTAGGGAGCCAAAAGCATTGAAGCAGATGGAATGACAGCCGGAGCACAAACAGAGGAAAATGGAATGAATCAAGTCAAGCTCTGTATCACATTTTCAGAGAATAAATCGCATTGTCGTTCTGTATTGTGTGCATTTGTGTATTCACCGAAAGAAAGTCTGAACAAAAATGAAACCAATGCGGATGGCATCAATTAGGCCAGCCTTTTCTTGAACCTGGATGTTGGTGTTCAGTTTCTCTTGGGTTGGAGCACACTTCTTCTAGAACTTCTTCACCTCTGTGTTAAAGCTATCAGTAGTAGTAGCAGTACAATGCGTATTTTTTGGAGTATAAGATGCACCTTTTTCCTCCCTAAAAGTGGCTGAAAATTTGGGTGCATCTTATACTCTGAATGTAGCTTTTTCGGAGCTTTTTTTCCAGCCCTAACTAGGTGCTAACAATCTTCCCAGCTCTTACCTTGCAGGCTCTTTCACTGTTACTCTCTCAGAAGACTGTTTTTCCAGCCCTAAGTCTTTGCAGGGTTTTTTTCATTGCTCTACTTGCTCCGAATAAGTCTTTTTCTAGCCCTAACCAGGTGCTAATGATTTTCCCAGCTCTTACTGGCTTGCAGGCTCTTTCATTGTTACTCTCTCCGAAGAAGGTTTTTTTAAGTCCTAACCAGGGGATAAAATAATGTGCTGAAGCTGACCAGACTAAGGACGTTAGCCAGATGAATACCTGGTAGGCAGATTTCCCCCCCCCCTATTTTCCTCCCCAAAAACTAAAGTGCGTCTTATATTCCGGTGCGTCTTATACTCCGAAAAATACGGTAATTTCAATGCCTTCAGTAAGTAACCAACAGGGTTGTATGTGTTTGGCTTGAATTGTCCTGTTCATTGAAAGAGAGAGATGATAGAATATCTACACCATTGATTTTGGAACCAGTGAGGAAGTTCTACTCTGGAGGTCACATGGATATATTGTCTTTGTTTTCTTTTTTCTTTATTTTAATATTCTATTACTTTACTTTTGCTTTGTTTAAAGTTCCTTTTCATTCCTCTGTTGTTGCTTTTTACTGTTGTAAGTTGCCCAGAGTAGCCTCATGGTGAGATAGACAGCAAATAAATTTGCTAATAATGATAATAATAATTTGATGCTTTCCAGTTTTGACTCATTCATTTTCCCACCTATTTTTTAAAAATCTGGTCCTTGGCCCACAATACATTGGTTACCCAATACTTAAGATATGAGGGGCTCTATCCCCCTCCTCTTCCTCCTACCCACTATAAACCACACTCCCTTCTAGCACTGATGATGGTCCTAGTTTGCTAATTAAATGTTTGCAAGAAAACAACCAATTCAAAAAGCGCTAAGGACCCCACAGTTCTCTTCCTCCTCCTCCTCCTCCTCCTCCTCCTCCTCCTCCTCCTCCTCCTCCTCCTCCTCCTCCTCCTCCTCCTCCTCCTCCTCCTCCTCCTCCTCCTTCTCCTCCTTCCCCTTCCCTTTCCCCTTCTCCTGCTATCACACACTTTAATATGCCCCTGAAAACTATATTCTTTATATAAATAAACTATTTAGCAAAGGGCAGGGGAAAACTTTCCCTTAAAACATGTTTCGGTCTTTCTTTCTCCTCCGTTTCTTTAGTGAAAACTAAATGAATGGAATACGAAGGCTATTATCTAGGCTCCCAAATGATTGCTTTTGAAAAAGGCATTTAGCTGAGAAAGATGGAGGCAGATAGCAGAACCAGGCATTAAGCCACACAATAGGGATGACAAAGGAAGTGTGATCAGCTTGTCAACAGAAGCTGATTCAGATACATTCAGGTAATAGAAACAGATAAAAAGCAATTCTTCTGTAAATGAAATCTCTATAAAATGTTTGGTTTAAAATGCCCCCTAGTGGTTCCACTCATTTCTTGGTTTCTTGTTACAAACTGCTTCCATACTACTGGCAAAAAAATAATAATCAGCATAGTTGTGTCATATTCAATCTGAAGGAGATTTTATCGTTTTAATTGCAAGGTTAGTGACTTGACTCCTTCTCCTCCTTCTTCTCCACCACCAATATTCCTTCACCTCCACCAGTTTTCGTCTCCTCCTCCTCCTCCTCCTCCTCCTCCTCCTCCTCCTCCTCCTCCTCTATCTTCTCCTTCTTCTCCTCTTCCTGCTCCTCCTCCCCCCCATGATTCAGCGAAGAATGCTAAACTGTATTTCTTTGCAAAAACCAAGGATTGTTGACTTCATGCATTGTTATTTTTAAAAGAAATGTTTTGGCCATATTTCAACCACAGGGGCAGTATGGTATATGAATCTCACTCATTGGCACCATCACTGAGTAATTGGATCCTTCTCTTAGAAAAGTCCGTCCCCCTCAACTCACTCACCAAAGAAGCAATCAGAGTCTGCCTTCCTAGAACCAGGCCATTATTACCAATATTTGGGTGACCACTACATGACTGCCCTCTGATTTCAGAATAATAACAGAATAACAGAGTTGGAAGGGACATTGGAGGTCTTCTAGTCCAACCCACCGCTCAAGCAGGAGATCCATTTCAGACAAGTGACTGTCTAGTCTCTTCTTAAAAGCCTCCAGTGATGGAGTGCTCACAACTTCTGAAGGCAAGCCATTCCATTGATTAATTGTCCTCACTGTCAGCAAATTTCTCCTTAATTCCAGGTTGCTTCTCTCCTGGATTAGTTCCCATCCATTGCTTCTTGTCCTGCCTTCTGGTGCTTGGATTGACCCCCCTCTTCTTTGTGGCAGCCTCTCAAATATTGAAACACTGCTAACATGTCACCCCTAGTCCAGGGGTGAAATCCAACAGGTTCTGACAGGTTCTGGAGAACCGGTAGTGGAAATTTTGTGTAGTTCAGAGAACCGACAAATACCACCTCTGGCTGGCCCCATTGTGGGGTGATGGAGATTTTGCAACATCCTTCCCCTGGAGTGGGATGGGAATGGAGATTTTGCAATAACCTACCCCCAGGAGTAGGGAGGAAATGGAGATTTTACAGCATCCTTCCCCTAGAGTGGGTTGGGCATGGAGATTTTGCAATATCCTACCCCTGCCACGCCCACCAAGCCACACCACGCCTACCAAGCCACACCCACAGAACCAGTAGTAAAAGAAATTTGGATTTCACCACTGCCCTAGTCCTTCTTCTAGTGGTCATACATTTGCAGCCAAGACCCAGTGATCTTACTTCAGGGTTACACTGACCCTGAGAAGGTTCTAGAAACGTCCCACAAAAATGAGATCTTGCCTGCTTCAGATTTGCCCACAATAATGTCAACTGAAATCACAACTCTTTGGAATTGTTTGTTCTTTTTCTCTCCGTTGTGGAAAACAAAAGGAAAGGAAGTGACAGCCTCCTGGTGATCCTGCAGATCCATCACAGGCCATGTGCAGGATTGACAGAAGAGAGAAAAGGGAGTGCGTGCAATCGCTGCTGTGTGCGTGGGTGAGTGTGTGTTGCAGGGTAGGGAGAGTGAAATGTGTGCTTCTGGCTTTGAGGTTCAGTGAATTGTGAATCATGGGGTTACAACCACAGTGCTGTGATATTTGATAGGATTTTGCAAGTATCATCTGCAGTAAACAACAATTTTACAGTGATTTACAGTGAGAAGAATTAATCAGTGGAACAACTTGCCTCCAGAAGTTATGGGTGCTCCAACACTGGGAGTTTTTAAGAAGAGATCAGACAACCCTTTGTCTGAAATGATATAGGGTCCCCTGCCTGAGCAGGGGGTTGGACTAGAAGACCTCCAAGGTCCCTTCTGACTCTGTTCTTCTGTTATAAATAAATCTAATGGGTTCTCAAATGGTAATGAAGTGATTTTGCAAGATGTGGCCCTCCAATGAAACCTTAGCCCTTTTTAATTAAGAATAACATATGTTTGTGAGCGTAAAAGTGTGTGTGTATATTTATATTTACATAAGTTTCCATCTTTGCATGTGAATACTGCCAGCAGCTTCATGTAATCACATCCAAAGCAAATCATATCAATGGATCCATAACTTTTTTTTGCAATAAGCAATAATATTAGTTTTAAGTCTTCTGATTGAACGCTGTTTCTGAATTTGTCGCACTGTTCTAAATTGTGCATTTGCATTACATTTTTTTAAATGCTGCACTTAGGCTTATTCATTAACTCCAGCAACCTATTACAGTGCTCAATTAATCATCTGCTTCAACAGCTTAATCAAAGTAATTAATTGCCGTCAAAACCGGGCTCAATCAGTGGCTTATTCCGATGCCACTTAAAAGCATCCTAAATAAACTAAATTACATTGAACTATTCCATTTTCATTACAAATGTATCGATGAGCCATATTTCAGCTGGATTATTTCGCTAATGAAAGCAAACCCAATATTAATCCCTTGGAGTGTAAAAACGCCACAGAACTCATTTTATCATATTGTGCTTTTGCAAAATTCCTTTACATTCTTACCCATTTTTTCCCGCTATATTGTTTTCATCCCCCCTCCTTCCTCCTGCCTTAGTATTGACAGAAGATGAATTAATCTCTTCCTTCCTTGCCTCCTGAGAACCTGAATTCCAGATAAGAACCTGAGAATGGATGAAGGATGACAACCAAGGTCATGGGAAGGAGATCAAAGTCTATTGTTCCCCATGAATTTGTCTGCTCTCTCCCATGTCACTGAATTCCATAACACTAATTATTACTGTAAAGCTTTTGTCTTCTGATAGGTTATTCTGGCACTATGCAAGAAAGAGAAAGTATATCCTACTTTTCCTTACAATTTCCATAAGGCTATGAGCAGGGGTAGGTTCTGATTTTCCTTGCTGCCGGTTCGCTTCCTGATGCACCGCAGGGCGTGCACGCACATTACACACGGGTGCTTTGCGTGGGCACGCACGCATGCACAGTGCTAAAAAACAACTTCTGCGCATGCGCAGAAGTAAAAAACAAGATGGCACCGCCAAGAGAGCCGGTTTGGGGGCGTGGCAGGCCTGGGTCGCTGCCGGTTCCAGTGACCCAGGCCGCCAAGTTACTACCGGTTCCATAGAACCGGTCTGAACTGGGAGGAACCCACCTCTAACCTGAAGGCAGAACAAGAAGCAATGGATGGAAACTAATCAAGAAGAGAACCAATCTAGAATTAAGGAAAATTTTCCTAATAGTGAGAGCAATTAACTGGTGGAATGGCTTGCCTTCAGGAGTTGTGGGTGCTCCATCACTGGAGGTGGAAGAGACTGGACAGCCATTTGTCCAGAATGACATAGGGCAGTGATGGCGAACCTTTTTGGGTTCGCGTGCCAAAAGGGGGGGGTGTGCGCTAGTGCGCGCACACGTGCCCACACCCATTCCCTTCCCCCACGCATGCGCACAACCCCCCCATGCTGCCCCCTGCGCATGTGCACCCCCACCCACCCCCACGCAAAGGCCTTACCGAAGCCTGGGATGGTAAAAAACGACAAAACGGGCAAACCGGAAGTGTGTTTTCCGAACTTCCGGTTTGCCCGTTTCGTCGTTTTTTGCATTCTGGGGCTTCAGGAAGCTTCCCTGAACCCTCCGGAGTGCGAAAAACAGCACAACGGCAAACCGGAAGTGCGTTTTTCCGAACTTCCGGTTTGCCCGTGGAGCTGACAGGGCAACGCCTTGCGTGCCCTCCAATATGGCTCCACGTGCCACCTGTGGCACGCGTGCCATAGGTTCGCCATCACTGACATAGGGTTTCCTGCTTGAGCAGGGGGTTGGACAAGAAGACCCTTCCAACTCTGTTCTTCTGTTCGGTTGAATACTCATATTTATTACTGATTTTGGAATGAGTATCTTGAATATTCTTCCCCTCCCCTAAACTGATATCAATCCTTTGCTAAATCAGTCACTGGCATTTCTCCCCGATGCTCCACATGCTAAAAGTGAGGGCTCAATATAGGGCAGATAATGTTGGCTTCGCAGTTCTGACATTCCTAGCTATTCTCTCTTTCCCTCACCCAAAGTGCAAAATCCTTTTAAGATCACAAACACATCCCTTTTGCTTCAGTTTTTCATATCAGTTTTTTTTAATGATAAAGCCAAATGGTGCACGTGCATGGCAATAGAAAACCTTTTGAAATGTGAGATTGTTTTCAAGTATGAACAGCTTGCTGACGTACCCTGAGTGTATTGGTGTTAAATAACAGGTTTTATTCCTCCCTGGGTCAATTCCAATCAGTTGAACATTGGGCAAATACTCTGCAGTGTTTTCTTTTCGAACAATGGACAAGATTATCAGTTATTTATACAAATAAATAAGGCTGGAAATAAACACAATGATATGCCTTGAAAGGTCAACGCATGGTAGACCTTTTCATTTCAATCAACATGGAAAAGTACTTTGAAAAAAGATTTGCTTCCATTAAGGTCTCCCCCTTCCCAAAAACAAGGAGAGGAGAGGAGAGGAGGAGAGGAGAGGAGAGGAGAGGAGAGGAGAGGAGAGGAGAGGAGAGGAGAGGAGAGGAGAGGAGAGGAGAGGAGAGGAGAGGAGGAGAGGAGAGGAGAGGAGAGGAACAGAAGTAAATGGATAAAGAAGGAAAGGGAAGGAAGGGGAAGAGGAAGGGGAAGGAGAAGGGGAAGGAAAGGAAGTAAATGGATAAAGAAGGAAAGGGAAAGGGAAAGGGAAAGGGAAAGGGAAGGGAAGGGAAGGGAAGGGAAGAAAGTAAATGGATAAAGAAGGAAAGGAAAGGAAAAAGGAAAAACAAAAAAGGAAAAAGGAAAAAAGGAAAAAGGAAAAAGGAAAAAGGAAAGGAAGTAAATGGATAAAGAAGGGGAGGAGAGGGGAGGGGAGGAAAGGAAAGGAAAGGAAAGGAGGAAGTAAATGGATAAAGAATGAAAGGGAAGGGAAGGGAAGGAAAGGAAAGGAAAATCTGAGAACCAATATGCTTTTCTAAAAGATGGAGTTATTTTTATTTATTTATTTTATTTATTTATTTATTTGTCAAACATGTATAGTAGTAATTTGTATAAACATAAGTAAAAAGTAATGACAATAGGACAGTAGGACAGGGATGGTAGGCACGCTGGTGCGCTTATGCACGCCCCTTACAGACCTCTTAGAAATGAGGAGAGGTCGACTGTAGACAGTCTAAGGTTAAAGTTTTTGGGGTTTGGGGAAGAAACCAATTTTGGGGTTCTCTTCTCTTCACCCCCCCCAAAATGACGGAGGGGGGGAGATAGATTCTATAGAGTTCAGTTGTACTTTGGATTGAATATTTTTCAGAAACAGATGGTTTTGAATGTTTTGCTGCTCTTGCTGTTTTTATTGATGCTTGAAGGAGATTCTTGTTTACATTTTATTCTAGAAAGACCTTGAAAGGGATTTATTGGAAAAGTATTAAATCAAGGTATTAAATAAATGCATATGAATTTATTTCATTCATATGAATAAGAGCTTAAGGACTGGGATATTAAAAACTGGGAGAGGATCCTCCTCCTTTTTAATTTTTTTATTTTTGAATATTTGCTAAAGGATTTATGGCTTCCCTGGGATTGCATTCTATTTATTTATGCAACGGTTTTTACAATGTGCACTTTTGTTCCTATAAAGTCATAAAATAACAGTGATTAAATGAGATTAGCTTGACTCCTTCCTCTCTGTGGCAGCCCCTGAAATATTGGAACACTGTTATCATGTCTCCCTTGATCCTTCTCTTCACTAGACTAGCCAGGCCCAGTTCCTGCAATCGTTCTTCGTATGTTTTAGCCTCCAGTCCCCTAATCATCTTGGTTGCTCTTCTTTGCACTCTTTCTAGAGTCTCAACATCTTTTTTATAGTGTGGTGACCAAAACTGATTGCAACTCTGTTGTTGCAAGCTTGGGAAAAGTGTGTCTGCCTTTGTTTATATTCTTCCATAAATTAATAGTCATGTTCTCTTTAAGTGATCTACAAACGGAAGTTTTAGGATTTCTGTAAGGATCCCATCAGAAACACAGTTTTTGCATTCGCAGAGGAACCCCCATTTTCCAAGGCACCTGAAGGCCAGACAAGAAATAATGGATGGAAACTGAACAAGGAGCGATTCAACCTGGAAATAAGGAGAAATTTCCTGACAGTGAGAACAATCAACCAATGGAACAGCTTTTGCCTTCGGAAGTTGTGGGAGCTTCATCGCTGGAAGCTTTCAAGAAGAGACTGGACTTCCATTTGTCAGAAAGGGTGTAGGGTCTCCTGCTTAGGCAGGGGGGGTTGGACTAGATGACCTATAAGGTCCCTTCCAACTCTGTTAATCTGTATAATCTATATCTATTAAATCACCGTTTCCTTGACGATAATACAAAAAATATATTTGTAATTTCCTACTTTTGTGCATTTAAAAAAAAGAAATATATGCCTCAGTCTAGTCTCTAGCCCTGATATTGCATCCAAGACAGGTAGCCCTCAACTTACAACTACAATTGAGCTCAAAATTTATGTTGCTAAGTGAGACATTGGTGAAGTGAGTTTTGCCCCACCGACCTTTCTCGCCACCGTTGTTAAGTGAACCACTGCAGTTGTTGAGTTAGTAACCACGGTCGTTAAGCGAATCTGGCTTCCCCATTGACTTGGACTTCGTCAGAAGGTCGCAAAAGGGGAACACGTGACCCCGGGACGCTGAAGCCCGTCATAAATATGAGTCAGTTGCCGAGCGTCCGAATTTTGATCACGTGATCAGGGGGAATGCTGTAACGGTCATTAGTGTGAAAAGCGGTCATAAGCCACTTTTTTTCTGTGCCATTGTAACTTTGAACGGTCACTAAGTGAACTGTTTTAAGTCCAGGACTGCTTATATTCCTCAGGTGCAAACCGATAAACACACATTCTCCCCTCCCACCCCCTCAAGATTTGCTAATCATTTGCATAATTAAATAATGATAGCTAAGGGGAAACAAAGAATAGAATGTATGGAAAACAAAAACTTAGCCTAGCTGAAAACAAGTTCAGGTTCCTTTATTTTTTTTAGAACAGCCCGTATCAATTTTCTTCTTTTGCTGATCTTTTTCAGATGTCAAAGAAACGAGTTCTCCAATACAGTAGTTTAATCCCTTGGCTTCAGAAGTAAATAGATTGCCTTGCTTGAGATAATGATCTACCTCCACACCTATTTTTGAAGCAAGAACCTTTAATCTTAATTGGCTGTCACTAGAATTAAGGAGGGGGCCAGACAGGTCCCCATAAGCCAGAATGGCAGGTATTTTAGGATAATGCCACCACTTGATCTCCCATTTCTATCTTCCATTTCTACTGATGCAGTGTAAAGGAAAGAAAAGAAGGGAGGGAGGGGGACAGGAAAAGAATAAAATCAAATATTTTTGGAAGTATAGCAGGACTTCTTGAGAAGTCATGGAACTAACTCTCTCTCTCTCTCTCTCTCTCTCTCTCTCTCTCTCTCTCTCTCTCTCTCTCTCTCTCTCTCTCTCTCTCTCTCTCTCTCTCTGTGTGTGTGTGTGTGTGTGTGTGTGTGTGTGTGTGTGTGTGTTCTCCACTATAGGAAGCTTAAGAAAGAAACTACATACAGCCAGAGGAAAGACAAAGAGGCAGTGTTCCTTGCACAACATATATGTTGGCTACTGGTTCTTAGCAAACTAGTTTCTTCTTCTAAAAGGATGGAGGAACGGGGATGATAGTAGATTTAAAATATTGTGAACTTTTGGAGTGAGGGAGGAAGGGAAGAGGGAGAGAGGAAAGGAGGGAAGCAAGGAAGGAAGGAAAGGAGGGAAGGAGGGAGGAAGGAGGAAGGGAGGGAGGAGGAAGGGAGGAGTGATTGAGGGAGGGAGGGAGGGAGGAAGGAAGGAAGGAAGGAAGGAAAGAAAGAAATGGAGAGGAAGGGAAGGAAATGGACAAGGAAGCAGGGAAGGAAGGCAGGGAAGGGAGGGAGGGAGGGGAGAGGAAGGGAAGGAAATAGAGAAGGAGGCAGGGGAAGGAAGGAAGGAAGGAAGGAAGGAAAGAAGAAAGAAAGAAAGAAAGAAAGAAAGAAAGAAAGAAAGAAAGAAAGAAAGAAAGAAAGAAAGAAAGAAAGAAATGGAGAAGGAGGGAAGGAAGGAAGGAAAGGGAGAAGGAGGCAAGGAAGGAAGGAAGGAAGCTAGGTAGGAAGCAAGAAAGGAAGGAAAGGAGGGAAGGAGGGATTTAGGGAGGGAGGGAGGAAGGAAGGAAGGAAGGAAGGAAGGAATTACCTTTAGTGAACTCTGTTTGACTTACAAGGACTTAATTGCGGCTGAATCATGAGGCGTCTTAATTTGGAATTAATATTAAATATGGTGCATTGACAGCTGAAATATGGTGCATTGATAATTTGCTGCGGCCAACTTGCCACAGCCAACTCTTCATGAGACAACTCTCCGTGGCCAACTCTCCGTGGGACAAGCGTTACACTAATACCAAAGAAATGGTGGAATAAAATCATTAAAGAGGGGATGCAAAAGGAGGGAGAGTATGGAATGGGAATGACAAAAAAAAAATAAAAAGTTTTTTTTTAATTTTTAATTATTAAATTGAATTCTTAAATTGTCCCATGGTGAGCTGGCCGCGGTGAGTTGTCTGCTGCAAGTTGGCTGTGGTGCAGTAGTCCCATTCCGTTTTGATGCTCCCTGCCAGCTTCCCATAAGGAAACCCAAGGTGGAATCTGGCAGGAAGTTAGAAGTCACTCCCACCCACCCTCAGCCCACTGCCCTCGTGGTCATTAGCTAATAAGATAATGTTTCTGAAATGATGTCTCAATAGGGCATGGGTTGTCTAGTTGATAAATAAAAGTAGAAGGTTAGGAAAGATGGGAATTTGCATAAATGAGGGTGAAGTCTAGTTCATTTCCTGGAGGCATGAGTGAGGGATATCACCAGGGAGACTTGATGCTTCACCTAACATCAAAAACGTCATCAAAAAAGCACAACAAAGAATGTTCTTTCTGCGCCAACTCAGGAAGCTCAAACTGCCCAAGGAGCTGCTGATACAGTTCTACAGAGCAATGATTGAGTCTGTCATCTGCACCTCTGTAACTGTCTGGTTTGGTTCTGCAACCCAACAAGACAGACACAGATTTCAGAGGATAATCAGAACTGCAGAAAAAACAATTGCTACCAACCTGCCTTCCATTGAGGACCTGTATACTGCACAAGTCAAAAAGAGGCCTGTGAAAATATTTACATCCTGGACACAAACTGTTTCAACTCCTACCCTCAAAACGACGCTATAGAGCACTGCACACCAAGACAACTAGACACAAGAACAGTTTTTCCCCGAACACCATCACTCTGCTAAACAAATAATTCCCTCAACACTGTTAAACTATTTACAAAGTCTGCACTGCTATTAATCTTCTCATCGTTCCCATCACCCATCTCCTCCCACTAATGACTGTATGACTGTAACTTCGTTGCTTGTATCCTTACGATTTATATTGACTGGTTCCTAATATGATTTGATTGCTTATTTGTACCCGGACTATCATTAAGTGTTGTACCTTATGATTCTTGACGAACTTATCTTTTTTTTTATGTACACTGAGAGCATATGCACCAAAGACAAATTCCTTGTGGGTCCAATCACACTTGACCAATTAAAAATTCTATTCTATTCTATTCTATTCTATTCTATTCTATTCTATTCTATTCTATTCTATTCTATTCTATTCTATTCCACTCAACTCTACTCCACTCCACTCCACTCCACTCCACTCCACTCCATTCCATTCCATTCCATTCCATTCCATTCCATTCCATTCCATTCTATTCTATTCTATTCTATTCTATTCTATTCTATTCTATTCTATTCTATTCCACTCCACTCCACTCCACTCCACTCCACTCCACTCCACTCCACTCCACTCCATTCCATTCCATTCCATTCCATTCTATTCTATTTCAGAAAGATTTCCCAGAATATTAACCTAACACAGATGCTGTGCGGTGAAAATGCTGGACAAAGAGTGAGGAGATTCAAGTTCTAATCTCAGCCACTCCATGGGTGACTCTGAGCTTCCTCTCTCAAGTCTTCTTTCAAAGGGCTGATTTGAAAGGGAAAATTGATCTGGAGGCAGGAGGTAGTGCTATATAGTTGCCACTCTGAGCTCCTAAAGGAAAGATTTTCAACATAGACTAATAGGGTTGGAAGTGACCTTGAAGGTCTTCTAATCCAACCATCTGCTCAGGCAGGAGACTCTTGACCAGTAGTGGGTTCCTACCGGTGCACTCTCCGCCTTTCTTCGCCGCCGAGCACTCTGTGCGAGTGCAGAAGAACGCAAATGGCGGCATCCCGGCGTCCCGGGAAAGCGGGCGGGGGAAGCCCAAGCCGCAAACGCCGCCAGCTTCTTCGGCTCGGCGGCGAAGAAAGGCGGAGAGCGCACCGGTAGGAACCCACTACTGCTCTTGACCATCCCAGATAATGGCTATACCAATCTCTGGTATAGGATTCAGAGACCTTATACCAGTGATGGCGAACCTTTGCTACGCAGAGCCCTCTCTGTGGGCATGCCAGTCATCGACCCAAACCAGCTCCACCGCACATGCACATGCCTCCCATCGGCCAGCTGGTCTTCGGGTCTCTGCTGTGCATGCACAAGGGGTGGGGCGCATGCGAGAGATGCGCACGCACATGCGTGGGGGCAGGGTGCATGTGCGGGGGAACTCATTGCATTTTGGGGCCTCATGCGGTGCCCCCATACCCCATTTTGGCTTCCAGGTTGGTGCAGGAGGCCTCACAGGCCAAAACGGGGCACTGAGTGGTGCACGCCATTTTGGGCCTGGAAGGCCTCCTGCACCAACCTGGAAGCCAAAAATGGGTGAGGGGGGTGGGGCACATGTGGAGGGGTCATGCGCGCATGTGTGGGGGGCAGGGGGAGCACAGGGGCACACGCGCATGCACATGGGGTGGTGCACACGGGAGGGTTGCACGCACATTGCATTATGGGTGTGGGCGCACGGGTGCACGGGCATGCACGCTTTCGGCATGTGACGACAAAAAGGTTAGCCATCACTGCCTTATATCATTCCATACTTTCTTTGGTCTTGATGGGATGATAGATAGAATGACTGAATAACAGAGTTGGAAGGGACCTTGGAGGTCTTCTAGTCCAGCTACCTGCTCAAGCAGGAGACTCTGCACCATTCCAGACAAATGGCTGTCCAATCTCTTCTTAAAAACCTCCAGCGATGGAACACCCACAACATCTGGAAGCAGTCGTTCTTAATGTCCACTAACAAACAAAATTGATCAGGCTATATTTTTTCTTCATTAAATTCAGCCATCAACAATAGAAAAAGAAAGGATGAAGAATGGTTAAGCGACCTTAGTAGGCTCTGCTTGGAAAGGACAGCCTACAATCCCTTTTATTATTATTTTTATTCATGGCATGGCCAAGAGTGATTATTTAGTTATAGAATAGAATAGAATAGAATAGAATAGAATAGAATAGAATAGAATAGAATAGAATAGAATAGAATAGAATAGAATAGAATAGAATAGAATAGAATAGCATTGCATTGCATTGCATTGCATTGCATTGCATTGCATTGCATTGCATTGCATTGCATTGCATTGCATTGCATTGAATGGAGAATAGAATGGAGATTAGAACAGAACAGAACAGAACAGAACAGAATAGAATAGAATAGAATAGAATAGAATAGAATAGAATAGAATAGAATAGAATAGAATAGAATAGAATAGTTGGAAGGGCCTTGGAGGTCTTCTAGTCCAACTCCTTGCTTAGGCAGGAAACCCTATACCAGTGATGGCAAACCTATGGCACGCGTGCCACAGGTGGCATGCGGAGCCATATCTGGCGGCACGCGAGCCATTGCCTAGCTCAGCTCCAGTGCGCATGTGCACGCCGGCCAGCTGAATTTTGGCTTGCACGGAGGCTCTGGGAGGGCGTTTTCAGCTTCTGGAGGGCCTCCAGGGGGACAGGGGAGGGCGTTTTTGCCCTCCCCATGCTCCAGGGAAGCCTCTGGAGCCTAGGGAGGGCGAAAAATGGGCCTACCGGGCCCACCAGAAGTTGGGAAATGGGCCATTTCCGGCCTCCACAGGGCCTCTAGGGGGGCGGGGGAGGCCATTTTTGCCCTTCCCAGGCAGTGAATTATGGGTGTTGGCACTCGCGCATGTGCGATAGCACATGCGCATGCACTTTCGGCACCCGAGGAAAAAAAGGTTCGCCATCACTGCCCTATACCATTTCAGACAAATGGTTATCCAATCGCTTCTTAAAGGCTTCCAGTGTTGGAGCATTTACAACTTCGGTAGGTTGTACAAATTCCACTGGTTAATTTATCTAACCGTCAGGAAATTTCTCCTTAGTTCTATGTTGCTTCTCTCCTTGATTAGTTTCCATCCATTGCTTCTGATGCTTTGGAGAATAGCTTGATTCTCTCTTCTTTGTGGCAGCCCCTGAGATATCAGAACACTGCTATCATGTCACCCCGAGTCCTTCTTTTCATTAAACTAGACATACCCAATTCCAGCAACCATTCTTTATATTGAACTTTAGGATTTACTGTATATTATCACCAAGATATTTCAATTGCTGGTAACCTATCACAAAGTAAAATGCAGTATCCACTGTAAAACAAAAACAGAGGAAATAAAACTTCCATTTAAAATAAAAGTAATTACTTTTTCCTTTTATTATCCTTGTATTCCTTCTATTGTCAACAGATGAACAGGAGAATAAAAGAGGAAAGAGTTGAGATGGGAAAAAAACTTGATATGAAGTAAGCTATGCAAATCTGTAGGCACTGAATATCCAGAACATCTAGGGTAATTTGGGATTTTCAAAGAATGGCTTTTACATAAGTTCCTAGAAAAGAGGAATAATTAAACCTCTGTGAATAGTCTCCTTCTTCAATTTAGTTTTTAACAAAAACTAAATAGGTCTAAGTTAGAAAACGTCTCTTTCTCAATTCTTTCCAAATCCTATAATAATCAACTAATTATCCTGAGATTTGTATAGCTTTAAAATTCAAAACTTCAAGTTTTTTTTTCTCTCCTCTCACTGAAAATTAGATGTCCCGGCCTGGGATAATTTATCTTGTGTTCATCCTTTCTGAACTGGCACTTTGGGTATGTTCAAAAGTTAATGTTATGTTACCAAGGATTTTTAAAAAGAGGTATCTAGAGTCCCCCGGGAGTTGGGCGGCATACAAATCTATTTAAATAAATTTACCTCACCCAAAAACATAGAATGCCTTTTACCGACGGAAAACTGATGTTCTTATTAGAAAAGAGAAGCTGAGCTAGTAAACAGTAATATTGTGGATCACAAAAAGACTTTTTTTTAAAAAAAGTGGTAGGCAACTATAAAAGAGAATTTTGTTTATTAGAACAGCTTCTCTTTTCTAATAACAGCATCCGTTTTCTGTCGGTAAAAGGCATTATTTGCTTTTGGGCAAGGTAAAAATCCTCTTTTTAAAAAAAATCCTTGGGAAGATAACATTAATTTTTGAGCATATCCACAGTGCCAGTTCAGAAAGAGTTGAATTGTGGGGTCCTTGGTGCTCTCTGAGCTAAGTGGTTTCCATGCAGACGTTTCATCACCTAACAAGGTAACATCATCAGTGCTAAAAAGGAGTCTAGTTGGGTAATGAAATGCAAACAACAACAACAACAAAACCTTAGAGAGCATCAAGGACCCCAATGTTGTAAGAATTTGGGCAGGGGGGTTTGGAAGGGAAAAGATGCTTCCAAAAAATCAAGATAATGGCTATAAAAAGAGGGCGGTGTTGAGAATTCAATCTCACTGTTATCTGGAATTGTTGTTTTTGACACAACACTGTACTCGGTCTTCTGATGTATTTGGAGATTGCCTAGCATGTAGGTCGTCTCTTTTAATGTGTTTATCTCAATCATTAGGTTCTGTCACTAAGTTGTCATTTGTCTATGGGCATTAATGCATAAATGGCAATGGCAGGCCCAGGGGTGAAATCCAGCAGGTTCTGACAGGTTCTGGAGAACCGGTAGCAGAAATTTTGAGTAGTTCGGAGAACCGGCAAATACCACCTCCGGCTGGCCCCAGAGTGGGGTGGGAATGGAGATTTTGCAGTATCCTTCCCCTGGGGTGGAGTGGGAATGGGGATTTTGCAGTATCCTTCCCCTGCCCCGCCCACCAAGCCACACCCACAGAAGCAGTAGGGAAACATTTTGAATTTCACCCCTAGGCCAGACATGGCTGTTTTTGTGCCTGCTCGTCCAACAACAATCTTAGTAGCTGTGAAATTGACTGTTGGATGAGCAAGCACAGAAACAGCCAGGGAAGTGATTGAAGCCTGGGAAATGGGCCCCTTGTCAGCCAATAGGAATACTGATTTACCACCAGCCTATAAAGTACTTAGAAGGTGAGGGCTGACCGAACGACAGCTAAAGACTTAAAAGGCAGCCATCAACACACCCCAACCAACATTTAAAAAGCCACTTACAACAGGTACCATATAAATACCACACACAGAACGGCACACACTCTGCCAGAAAGAAGTTTCCCGAGGAAGGGGTCCAGCACGAGTTCTATTGGATCCTGCAACATTATCCTGGGACATGTATATTTGCCTTCATTTGTCAGACATATTTTGCTTGAAAGGATAGCATCCTCAGTTAGAAATGGTAAGAAGGAGGAATCCAAAGCCAGGGAGAAAGTAAAATTAGAGTATATTTGGATTTAGGCAAGAATAAACATACCCCTTTAAAATAAATATAACCCTTGGTCTGCAGTTATGCTATCACACTTTTGAGAGCTTTCAAAAGCATTTTCCAAGCCAGAAATGTACATGTATGGGTCTCACACTCAAAACATGCAAACTGGCATAAATAATAAGGAAACTTCTTACAGGATGAGACTAGATCAGCGAGAAAAAAATGTGGACAATACCTGTAAATCAACCAAACAATGTCGGCTGGCGGGTCCTAGGGGGAGGGCCTTCTCTGTTGGGGCCCCTGCTCTCTGGAACCAACTCCCCCCAGAGATATGAATTGTCCCCACCTTGCTGGCCTTCCGAAAAGCCGTGAAGACATGGCTCTTCTGGCAGGCGGGGTGTTGAGACGATTTTCATTCTGGTCCCCTCCACGCATGTATGCCTTGTTTGTTCCTTCTAAATGTATTTTAAATTGTTTTAAAGTATATTGTTTAGCTGTTCTTTAAATTGTTGTATGCCGCCCTGAGTCCACAGGGAGTAGGGCGGCATATAAGAGCACTAAATAAAATAAAATAATAAAATAAAATAAATGAAGGCATATGGATATGCATTCATGAAAATCCACACTTTTTAAAACAGTCACAAATAGATTAACGGAGTTGGAAGGGATCTTGCAGGTCATCTAGTCCAACCCCCTGCCTAAGCAGGAGACCCTACATCTGCCTCTACCTAGGATCGAACTGACAACCTCCTGATCGTAAGGCGAGAGCTCCACCTCTAGACTACAGCAGTCCATATATAAAGAGATTCTACTTGAGGGACAAAGAGCAAGAAAAATTAAAATTGCCAGATTCTACCTACTTAAAATCACTCTATAAATCTATTCAGGGCTATTCCAAGCAACAAATATCTCCAGAACTGGCAAATCTACTTTATCAAGCTCATCTTCCTTTAATTCTGTCTCAATCTCGCCTCCAGTCCAAGCACCGGCTAAACTGAGTTTTTGACTGTTTATATAATGCTCTTTTTCAAAGTGTCTCTTTCTGTCTAAGATGAAGTGGTTGTTTGCAAAATTCTAGATTTCTTTAGGGCAATCCTGAAGAGATCTCTCCACAAAGTTATGAAACATCAAAGTTCTATGTTGTATTGCAAAGTGTTGCAAAATATTTGGGGCATTCATTCACACACATACACACCCTGTATTCTCCAACATTTCCTCATATTTTGCCTCCCTTTTTGACTGGAAAATTTCCAATTTTTCTAACTTTTCAATCAGGCTGTTCTTAAATAAACAGCGGAGGGGGAAGAGTAAAAGCCAGGGGGTATCACCTTGAGTAATCAGTTTGCACAACCCTTCATGTTGCCCAATTCATGACTGATATAAAATAACTCCTGCACTGGGAGGAAAGTAGTTTCTGGGAGCCTCATCTACTATAGGACAGAAACCACAGCGTAAGTGCAGAGAAGCAATTTGCTTGCAATATATGATAACTAATAAAGAACTGTATAGTATAGTTACTAACAGCCATTCTGCTGGATGTTCATCCTGAGGTTCTAATGAATGGGCTAGAAAGTATGCTTGCTTATAGTTTGTTAAATTAGTGATTTGTGGCAGATGTGTATCAAAAAAATGTCTTCGATTGGGCTGGGATTGTATCTTTTGCTATGCATTTTCTGGGCAAACTGGGACGTGAATGTAAAATTCTAAGGGTCTGAAAACCACATGCATACTACAATAACTCTGCTCTATGGATTGTACAGGTTATACAGTCAAAAGATGCATCTGATCCTGCTGTCCAGTCTTCTTCTTTTGGGACTACCTCTGGCCAACGGACAAGACACGGATCCTGAAGGAAAATGTGATAATTTTAACCCCATATTTGAGAATGGGGAGGGGGCTTAGCACATGGGCAGAAGTGGGAGTGCATGGGCGCCATTCCTGTTATCTGAACACAGCACAGAGTGTGGAGATGATTAGCGGGCTGGGGGCTAAAACATACAAAGAACAATTACAGGAATTGGGTATGTCCAGTCTAGTGTTAAGAAGGACTGTCATGTTACCAGTGTTCCAATATTTGAGGGACTTCCACAAAGAAGAGGGGACCCTACATGGCTTAGGACCAGTTTACTTCTGAGACCGCCTTCTCCAACATACCTCCCTAAGACCGATTAGAGCCCACAGAGTTGGTCTGCTGGTGGTCCCGTCAGCCAAACAATGTCGGCTGGCGGGCCCACGAACGAGAGCCTTCTTTGTGGCAGCACTGGCTCTCTGGAATACACTACCCCCGAGATCCGCATTATTCCCACCCTGCCAGCCTTCAGAAAAGCAGTAAAAACATGGCTTTGTCGACAGGCCTGGGGTCAATGATTTTAATACAATATCGATTATTCTTGGCCCCATGAATGATTTATTATATGGGTTTTTAAATTGTGGTTTTTAATGTTTTTAAATGTTTTAATATCTATGGTTTTTAATGTTTTTTTTATATTTGTTGTTGCATATGAATTTTTATTGTTGTGAGCCGCCCAGAGTCTCTGTGGAGTGGGCAGCATACAAATGCAACTAATAAATAAATAAATAAATAAATCAACCTATTCTCCAAAGCACCTGAGGGCAGGACAAGAAGCAATGGGTGGACACTAATCAAGGAGAGAAGCAACCTAGAACTAAGGAGAAATTTCCAGACAGTGAGAACAATTAATCAGTGGAATGGCTTGCCTTCAGAAGTTGTGGGTGCTCCATCACTAGAGGTTTTTAAGAAGAGATTGGAGAGCCATTTGTCTGAAATGGTGTAGTGTCTCCTACTTGAGCAAGGGGTTGGACTAGAAGACCTCCAAGGTCCCTTCCAGTTCCGTTATTCTGTTATCTGAATGCAAAAAGGCTCCTGAAGAGCAGAGTTGGTAAAAGAGCTCCTTTGAAATCTTTCACTGATGAAATCCAAACAAATCACAGCTGTAGAAATCAGCACATCAAGGCTGAAGCAAGACTTGTCATGCAAAGATGTTTGTTCTTCGGAAGAGCTTTCCAGTGTGTGAATTCACATCTGGAATGGGATAATCAGGAAAGCAGGCTTGCTAATGCCCTTCCTGTCCAGACAGGGCGAGGTTCAAGTAGGCTAGAGAACCAGACAATAATCTAATTTCCCCCCAAGCCATTTCATGCCTTCTTCTGAGGACCAATATATATTCAGCCGAGATGCCTAGCATTCACTTGAAGGATAAGTAGGCAAGTCCAAGACAGAATAGTTGCTCACTGTTTGAATGGGGGCAGTTTGGCACAGCTTGGCTTGCCTTCTGTGACTCCAATAATGTGATGCTGTTTTCCTTTCTAGTACTGAATTCTTTGACTGAAGCTGTAGGCAGACTTCAGATAAAGATCGAAGAGGTGGAAACAGCCTTCCTCACAGTTCACAAAGGTAAGAAAACTTGAAACCCTGGCTTTTGCTCCAAATGTTGTGTTGTGTGTCTAATCACATTTGGCCAAATAAAGTATTCAGTTCAGTTAAATTTGAATACCAGCTGCCTGACTCTTAGAGTGTCTTTAGAGGTAGGGGTCAACATAGGAACTGGGACTGGGCCAGAGATGGGTTGCTCCCGATTTGGACCAGTTCTATAGAACCAGTAGCGAGAATTTCCCCCTGCTCGCCGAACTGGGAGCGATCACCAGCTGGCCACGCCCCTGAACCGGCTCTCTCTGGCGCCATAGGCACCACCATCTTGATTTTGCATGCGCAGAAGCTGGGTGTTTGGCACTGTGCATGTGCACGTGCTCAAAGCACGTGTGCGGCCATGCAGCATGGGAGGTATTGAACCAGCGGCAAGGTAAGTTAGAACCCACCCCTGGACTGGGCAATCTTTTCCAGGCCTGTTACATATGCTATGTGTGGTGGAGACCACCATTTTATCCTCTCTTGTGGACTTCTTGTGGATTGGTGGGTTGCAATAGAATAGAATAGAATAGAATAGAATAGAATAGAATAGAATAGAATAGAATAGAATAGAATAGAATAGAATAGAATAGAATAGAATAGAATAGAACATTGGGTGCTATCTAACAAAATGAAATTCAATGGTGAAAAAAGCAAGGTTCTACATTTAGGCAAGAAAAACAAAATGCACAGGTACAGTATATGTGGTACCTTGCTCAACAGTAGTAACTGTGAAAGGGATCTTGGAGTCCTAGTGGACAACCACTTAAATATGAGCCAGCAGTGTACAGCAGATACCAAAAAAGCCAACACAGTTCTAGGCTGCATTAACAGAGGTATAGAATCAAGATCACGTGAAGTGTTAATACCACTTTATAATGCCTTGGTAAGGCCACACTTGGAATACTGCATTCAATTTTGGTCGCCACAATGTAAAATAGATGTAGAGTTTCTAGAAAGAGTGCAGAGAAGAGCAACAAAGATGATTTGGGGACTGGAGGCTAAAAGAATGGTTGCAGGAACTGGGTATGTCTAGTTTAATGAATAGAAGGACTAGGGGAGACATGATAGCAGTGTTCCAATATCTCAGGGGCTGCCACAAAGAAGAGGGAGTCAAGCTATTCTCCAAAGCACCTGAGGGTAGAACAAGAAGCAATGGGTGGAAACTATTCAAGGAGAGAAGCAACTTAGAACTAAGGAGAAATTTCCTGACTGTTAGAACAATTAATCAGTGGAACAGTTTGCCTCCAGAAGTTGTGAATGCTCCAACACTGGAAGTTTTTAAGAAGAGATTGGATAACCATTTGACTGAAGTGGTGTAGGGTTTCCTGCCTAAGCAGGGGGTTAGACTAGAAGACCTCCAAGGTCCCTTCCAACTCTATTGTTCTGTTCTGTTCTGTTCTGTTGTAGCGTTAGGGTTAGGAAAAAGGATGCTGCATTAGGAGATTCTTTGGGTGGGGGAACCGGACTTCTGGTCGGCTCCAGAATTGAACGGGGGGCTTCCAGTTAGGACCTTTGTGGCTCTTTGAGTGTTTAAGGTTGCCGACCCCTGCCCCCTATACCTAGAGAAGGGAACACAAAAATAACATGAGTTGTGGAGCATTTTCTGCAGTCAAACATTTGCTTCTTTGTTGTGTTTCTAGCTCGATCTTTTGGAAGTGGCAGTGCAAGATTATACGTGACTAACAAGCAAGAAGGGAATTTTGAAGCTCTAGGAAGCATATGTGCCGCAGCCGGTGGCCGTATTCCTTCCCCTCAACTCCCAAATGAGAATAAGGCCTTTGCAAGTGTTTTGGAGAGGCACAACAAAGCAGCCTTTCTTGCCGTCCCCGACTCAGCAACGTTCACCAACTGGGCTGTGGGACAACCGAATAATGCGGATGGAAGCAAGGCGTGCGTGATAGCAGATGGACAGGGAACCTGGCACTCTGAGTCCTGTGCGAAACCCCACTTAGTGGTGTGTGAATTTTCTTTCATTTGATGAGAAGGAAGACTAGCATCCTGTGCTGAAGAGAGGAGCTATCTAAAATATAACAAGCCAAAAGCAACCCTACCCCAAGACATCAAAACGTAGAGCACCTACAAATGATTCCACCTGTGTTGAACCTCATTGAAGAATGTTCAATAAATGCATGAAACGAATGTCACCTTTTGGTTGTCCATTTTTTAAAAAAAATGAATAAAAAAATTAAAAATAGGCATCCTTTAAGGTAGGCCTCGCTTAACAACTGTTCTGTTTTGCAGCCCTTTGAAGTTATGGCAGCACTCAAAAACATTGCTGCAGAACGGGTCCTTGCCCTTACAATCTCTTGCAGTGACCCACAGTCATGACATTGCCATTCATAGCTGGCTCCCGACAAGCAGAGTCAATGGATAACCCAGCAGGGAAATTGAAAAGGGGAAAGTCGAGTTTGTATATTTTGCTTATTGACCACATGAGAAATGTTGCTGTAACGGCCGCATGGTATTTTGATAGAGTTGCCAGTCACAGTTGTGGTCACTAAGCAAGGACTACCTGTGATCAATCAAGTAATGAGTTTGAAATAGCAATAGCAATAGCACTTAGACTTATATACCGCTTCACAGTGCTTTACAGCCCTTTCTAAGCAGTTTACAGAGTCGGTACATTGCCCACGACAACCTGGGTCCTCATTTTACTGACCTCGGAAGGATGAAAGGCTGAATCAACTTTGAGCATTGAACTGCCAAACTGCTGGCAGCCAGCAGCCAGCAGAAATAGCCTGCAGTACTGCACTCTAACCACTGCGCCACCACGGCTCATAATGCACCATTTATTGATGCTTTGAAAATAGCCATGTAGCCTTCTAGAGCAGGGGTCTCCAACCTTGACAACTTTAAGACTTGTGGACTTCAACTCCCAGAATTCCTCAGCCAGCTGGCTGAGGAACTCTGGGAGTTGAAGTCCACAAGTCTTAAAGTTGCTAAGGTTGGAGACCCCTGTTCTAGAGCAAACTAGGTTTCCTAGGGCTAATAATGCATATTTGAACCAATTCGTAGTGGTTAAAAGGCATCAGGCTGGAGGCCAGGAGACCAGGAGATCCAGTCCTTCCTGAGACATGGAGCCAAAAGGTTCATCTTGGCCAATCACTACCCCCAGCCCTAAGAAGAAGAAGGCAACAGTAAGTTGATTCCAAAATCTTGTCAAGAAAATTGCAGGGACTTTTGTAGGCAGTCACCAGGACTGAGTCAATCATTAACACCCATTCAAAGGAACACACAACAAGCATTAAATAATCTCACAGTCATCATATAATCATTGTCTTGGTTGGGTTAACCGTTATTGGTTGGAATTAATTAATTAATGAATTTGTTTGTCAAACATGTACAAGATAGCAGGTATAGGTATAAACATAAACATAAGCAAAGTAAGTACAGATAAATGAGGACAATAGGACAGTAAGACAGGGACGGTAGGCACAATGGTGCGCTTATGCACGCCCCTTACAATTTTTACTTTTTTACATTTGTTTTATTTTTTTTTAAGTAATTTTTACAATTACTTGATGGTGCTGTAGAAATATGGCATCTCTAGGGGTGACAAAGGTGCTTTCCCGAAAGGCAACTAGATTTTCTTGGATCTTTTTCTTTGAAAACAATTTGCTTCTCATCCAAAAAGCTTCTTCGCTATTCTGAACTGAGGAAACTTCTTGGATGAGAAGAGAAATGTTTTCAAAGGGGGGAAAAAAACCCCAAGAAAGTCCAGTTGCCTTTTGGAAAAGAACCTTTTGAGACAACCAGAGGTGGGCTGCTGGGGGTTCGCAGGGGTTCGTGAGAACCTCTCGCTAAGATTCTGTGCAGTTCGGAGAACCCCCAACTCCCACTCCTGGCTGGCCCTGACCACCCTGCCCCGTCCTTCCCAGGAGTCCACACGCGGCCTGCTTTGGATGCAGGTAAGTGCAGGGCATGCGAGGAGGCTCGGGGAGGGCGAAAAATGGGCCTACCGGAGGTTCGGGAAGGCCGGAAACGATCTAGAGGACCTCCTGAGCCTGAGGAGGCCATTTTCGCCCTCCCGGAGGCTGGTGAAAGCCTCTGGAGCCCAGGAGACAACCATGATCTAGATCAGAGGTCTTCAAACTTGGCAACTTTAAGACTTGTGGACTTCAACTCCCAGAATTCTCCAACCAGCATAGCTGGCTAGAGAATTCTGGGAGTTGAAGTCCACAAGTCTTAAAGTTGCCAAGTTTGAGGACCTCTGACCTAGATGAATGAGAATCTCCATAGACATCCACAGACAATACAATATTTGAGGACTGGTTAAGGAAAGATTTCAGCTCTTTGTCTTCTGGAAGTTTGATTTCTCTTTTTTCTTTTCATTTTTTCCCCCTTCTGAATTGTGTTGCGTCACCTGCAGTTGCCAGGAGGGAAGGATGAAAGTAAATAAATAATGGGGAATCCCACTCAGGATGTAAGTAGGGGATCAGGCAGGATAACAATAATAAAAGCTAAATAAGGGCCATGCTTTGGTTGCTATATTAAAGCAGGGATTTCTTAGGCTGGCCAGAAGGAGAGATAAATTTGACATAGTAAGAAGAAAAGAGACAGAAAGACCTTTATGATAGGAGCAAGTCTGTATACCTTCTAGGAGTTTACTTGTTGGGTTAGTTTCCTATATTCTATCAGTGCTTACATAATTAAATCATTATCTCTTCAATCTCCATACATCACACCAAGCTAAAGAAACTGCATATATGTATTTGTATTTGTGTTTGTGTGTATGGCAGTGTATGTGTTTGCATATGTATGTAGGCATTGTTATCAATATTGACTAGCACCCAACTCTCTAAAAGTTCATATAATGTTAGGCTGTAGCCAATGTTGTCCAGGAGAGAACTTCTTGGCTGCAATTTCTGATGGTTTTAGCCCTTACTCATTCGGAAGGAATCAAGAAGAGAACAGACTATTGGAGATATAGAGAAATGTCATAAATATAACTCAGATGGGTGTACCAGTTTGCTTTAAAAAAAAGGCGTGGAAGACAAAGACTACACTGTCCCTTCCCATATCCCCCCTTCCTAACTTCAAAGTAGCCTTCTTGTCCTTAGAAGGCAAGAGCTGTGGTGATGCAGTCATTAGATGCTTCATTGCAGGCTAACTCACTGCTCACTGACAGAGGTTTGATCCTGAGTGACTCAAGGTTGACTCAGCCTTCCATCCTTCCGTGGTGGGTAAAATGAGGACCCAGATGGTTGGGGGCAATAGGCTGACTCTGTAAACCGCTTAGAAAGGGCTGTAAAGCACTGTGAAGCGGCATATATTGCTATATAAGTAAAGTGCTATATAAGTCTAAGTCAGGGGTCGGCAACCTTAAATACTCAAAAGAGCCACAAAGGTCCTAACCGGAAGTCCCCGTTCAATTCTGGAGCTGACCAGAAGTCCGGTTCCCCCACCATAGAGTCTCCTCCTAGCATGGTGTCCGTTTTCCTCTACCAGTCCTAACCGAAAGCCCTATCAATCGTAGAGCTGACTGGAAAACCCGCCCCTTGCCATAGAGTCTCCTCCTGGCATGCCCTGCTCCCCCCCCAACCGGAAGCTCCTCTCAAAATTGTGGTGCCGACTGGTGACAGGGAGCCGCAGCAGAGGGATGAAAGAGCCACATATGGCTCCAGAGCCACAGGTTGCTGACCCCTGATCTAAGTAGGTATTGCTATTGCTTCTAATGAAGTGATAAAGTGAAATGTTTCTTCGTGGCCTAGACATTTCCTACCTGGTAAGGTCATAGTGGGCCTGTTCACTCCACATCTCCTTGCCCAGAAAGTATCACCTCCAGGAACTGCAGAAGCACACTTTGTCTCTTCTTATCTCTTCCTCTGGAACAGCAGCATTTCCCCATTTTGAACGACACCTTCTCTGTTGACCAGTTAGGAGATCTATTGACCCAGCTGTTCAAACAAGTCCTGGGAGCTGAACTATATGTTTGCCCTCTACTAATGGAGGCTGGTTTGTAGCTCTTCCCATGGTTTTATATTGGGATGTGGAATTGTATTGATTTAGATGGATTGATTGTATTCTGTTTTGCCTTCAACTAAGTTACGGAGGAGGTTGTAATTGGGGCTGCTTATAAACTCTATAAAAGAGGAAGGGACAGAGAAAGAGAGAGATGGTTTGGTGTAGTGGTTAAAAGCACTGCACTAAGAAGCAGGAGACTTCTTTCTTGGGGATAAAGTCAGCTGGGTGACTTTGGCCTTATTCTGTCTCAGGGAAGAAGGACAAAGGCAAACTCTGCCTGTAAATGTTGCCAAGAATTACTCAAAGGCACAATAAAAAAGATCAGTAAAAGTTTTCAACTTTGTATCATTCTGCCAAATACAAAGATTTTTTTTGCCATGATAATAGAATGTAAGTTCTCCTTCTCCTTCTCCTTCTCCTTCTTCTCCTCCTCCTTCTCATCATCATCATTGTCATTGCCATCTGTCTCAAATGGTGTAGGAACTCCTGCTTGAGCAGGGGGTTGGACTAGATGACCTACAAGGTCCCTTCCAACTCTAATAATAAATCTAAATCTAAATTGTCATCATCCTCACTCAAGAAAAGCAAGAGGCATAGTATGACTATCAAATCTAAGCTGCCAAACCCAAAGAACCACAAGACGGTAGGGAAAAGGTTAGGATGCTCTGCATCGCTTTGCTGCTATCTATCTGAAATTGATAGTCCTAAAGTAAGGAGAGATGGTTTGTTAAGTGATGAAGGCATCATGCTAGAACAGTGGTTCCCAACCTGTGGTACGTGTACCATTAGTGGTACGCGAGGGCCTTCCAGGTGGTACGCGAACACTTTCGGGGTCATGAACGATTTTTAGTTAGTTATTTTTTACTTCACAAAAATGTTTACTGCCTAACACAAGATAATCTGGCAACGATTTGCAACTGTTGCCACACGCCACCCACCTGGTCCCAGCGGCCCGAGAATCCAGTTGCTGGATGCGCGGGGCCAAAAAAGGAACGGTACAATTATGGAAATAAAGTGATATCTGATCGAATTTAGTTTCTCTGGAACCAGGTGGTACGCGGCGACTGTACGGGACCTCCAAGTGGTACTCGATCACAAAAAGTTTGGGAACCACTGTGCTAGAAGCTAGGAGAGTATGAGTTCTAGTCCTACCTAAGGCACAAAGCCGACTGGATGACCTTGAGCCAGTCTTTCTCTCACAGCCCTAGCAAGAAGACAATGTCAAACCCCTTCTGAAAAACTTTGCTGAGAAAACGTCAGGCAGTCTTTGAGAATCAGACATGACTGAAAAAAAAAAAGAAGAAGAAGAAGAAGAAGAAGAAGAAGAAGAAGAAGAAGAAGAAGAAGAAGAAGAAGAAGAAGAAAGCGGTGTCTGAAGCTGATAGTCTTAAAATATACTTCTACAGGTTTTATTACATTCTTTTCCATCCATCTCACTGCGCCTCTGTGCAGAACAATGGGTGGGAAATACCTCTACGCATCTCAGCACTATTTACAAACATTCCTCAGATAGTTCTGCTTTCTGTGTAGCTGTCTGAGAAAAAGCCCACTGAATCCAGCAAACAAAGGTTGTCTCAATTGCTAATATCTTTACAATGAGAGAGATGGTGGAGGAAAGAGGACACAGTAGCCTTCATTCTCTCCTCTGGAATTCAACTTACAAGTCTCATCTTCGGGACCTATGTCTGTCTGTTTGTCTGTGGATATGAATCAAGTTCGACTCATGCCATATACAAAGCCTCTAACCCAGTGGTGGGTTCCTACCAGTGCGGTCCACTCTATAGCACCGGTAGGGGCCTGCTGGTGACATCACAGTACCAGTGTGGTCGGTTGCCAGTGCCTGGGTGCTGCCATTTAAAAAAAAAATTCTTCTGCGCATGCCCAGAAGCCGAGCTTCTGGCACTGCGCATGCGCTGCCTTCCTACCCCACAGTGAGTCCAAGCAGGGGAGGATGGCTGAGGGAGTGTAGGAAGTTAATACCCACCCCCTCCTGGAAGGGTGAAATACCCTGGGAAATATTAAAAGGCAGAATATTATATACAGTAGAATATCCCTGGAAACATGCTTCTAAGCAGACAAAAGACTCATCTTATGTGCCACCTCACCCATTCCTCCCACCCTTGCCAATGGGCCATCAAGGAATGGCCTAGCCCAGCTCATTCCCCCCACCCAGCCTGAAACAGTATTTTTACATGACAAGCACCTACAGGAAAGGACTCACAAAGCCTTTTCATTCACCACATGGGACCTGGTAAGATTCCATCAACCACGCACCTGGGATTCAGGACAGCCCACAAGAGATGCCCCAGAATGCCCTGTGAATCTTGACAGCCAATGGAATACATTTCTATATAGGAACAGGAAACAGTTGGGGAGGGGCTCAAGAGAGGGTATAAAAGCAAGGAACTCAACATCTCTTCCTTCCTTTTTCTGGACCCAACACCTGGAAACATGTGATCCACCTTTTCTGTTCAGGAGCTCATGCCATGTGCTCCTGTTCCTTTGTTCTCCATTAAAACCTTCTTTCCAAGCAACTTCCATGAATCCAGTGTTCTTTTTCCCCACTTGGAACTGAACCCAGAAGAATATTACTTCCAACAGGAGCGTGTGAGATGCTGAAAGAATGGGCGGCAGGAGCTATCTCCATTCCCCTCCCTTCAGCAGTCCGAGAAGCCACGAACACGCGGTGATGATCCCAGGCATTTTCGCACGTTCGAGGCTTCTTGAGCTGCTTAGGGGAGGGGGAACGGGCGGCAGGAGCCTAGGATCATCGAATGGGGAGAAGCATTCAGGCCGGACGGAGCCTCCTAGAAGAACTGCTGCTGTGGTCTTGCTGCTCCTGCTGTGGGGGGCTGCGTTGCGGGTTGGCAATGCCCCCCTGCTTCTCCGGCCGCTGCCAAGCTTCCGAGGCCCATGCCCACCCGGTCACATGGCTGGCAAGCCACACCCACAAAATAAGCCATGCCCACAGAGTGGTAGTAAAAAAATTAGGAACCCGCCCCTGCTCTAACCCTATTTTCCCCCTTCCCATTCAAAGGAGGTTAGTGATTTTTAAACACAAACAGATTCCCAAACTTTAGCTCCAAGCTGGAATTTTACTCTGACATATTAAAAAGCAGTGGTAATCAGGCTTGATTTGTGTTCAACTATGGATCAACTCTGGAAGAGACACTGGTGTGGCTTTCTGAGGCAAAGCCAGGATGATTTGTATTAATTTGGCTCTTCTCTGCATTATCTTTCCTTTCCTTTCCTTTCCTTTCCTTTCCTTTCCTTTCCTTTCCTTTCCTTTCCTTTCCTTTCCTTTCCTTTCCTTTCCTTTCCTTCTTTCTTTTCCTTTCCTTTCCTTTCCTTTCCTTTCCTTTCCTTTCCTTTCCTTTCCTTTCCTTTCCTCTTTCCTTCCATCTCCACTTTCCCTTCCTTTCTTTCTTTTCCTTCCTTTCTATTTCCTTCATCTCCATTTCTGCCCTCCCTCCCTCCCTCCCTCTCCTTCCTTCCTTCTTTCCTTCCTTCCATTTCTTTCCATATTTTGTCCTCGTTGCCTTCCATGCCTCATCCCTTTTTATTACAATGAGCAAAATTGGAGACTTTGTCAATAGGAACACAGTTGGTCCTGATTTGAAGGCACCACAAGTGGTCATTTGAACCATTTGTCATGGGAACCATTTGAATGGGACAAATGCAATGCCTGAAAGGAGCTCAAAGACCACCATTTCAAATGTATCAAAAGGGTGTTCCTCAACTTTTAGTTGACTTTATCTTGACTATGAAACTAAGCAGGGCCAAGCCTGATTACTATTTTGAGAAATGCCAGGACTGTTGGCTAAACCAAGAAGTTAAAAAAAAACACCCCCAGAAGACAGAAGTAAACTAGTCTACAAAGGTTGCCCCAAAAAGTCCTACATGGTCAATGGAGTCCAAAAGAATCTTCTGTGACTTAAACACTCAGCATAGCTTAATCTGCTCCCTTGTATCAAATGTGCTATTTTTAATATGCAGCTTTCAGTTACACTTGGTAGAACCTCACTTCCTAGTGTGGAGATTTTCAAACAAAGCAATTCATTCTTTTTGTTCATAGGGAAAAATAAAAATGCTGTACTCTATTAGCATTTACCAAGGTGTCATTTTCTATTAACACTGTTATTTAAACAATATCTTCCATAACTTGGGTTTTCAAAAATCACCTACAACCATTTTATAGATCAGAAAAAGTCAACCAGGGAATACACATTATTTCCAATTAAGGTTTTTTTAAAAATAAGAGATAGAGATAGATTCCTATCAAAAAGTAATAGACTGGAGAATTTCTAAATTTTTGTTTTCTTTATAGCATATGCATTATTCAAGACCTCTTGGAACTGCCAGGAGTTATTTTTGCTTGACAGCTCAAGCAACAAGCTGATTTATTTATAACAACAACAACAAGAAAAAAAAAGATTTACAATCCACACTGTTTTACTATCAGATTTTGATGACAGGCCAGGATAGAACCGGCCAGCACAGTTTAAATTTTTGAAAGTATGTGAAAAAAATAAAATCTTGCCAGGCCAGTTATTTCAAGGGCTAGGCAGTGGGATGCTACTTCAGAAACACTGAAGTGGACTCTTGTAAAGCAAACAAATCCTTTGCTTGTAAAAGTGAAGTGAAGTAGCCAGGTGGATTTACTTTCTTCTCTTTTGTACCTTCCTCTTGGATTCCTCGATTGCCTGCTGGAATCTCTTCCAGATTTTGCAAGATGTTAGAAGAGGCAGAATAACAGAATAACAGCATTGGAAGACCTTGGATGTTTTCTACTCTAACCTCCTGCTCAGGCAGAAAACACTATACCTGTGATGGCGAACCTATGGCATGCGTGCCACAAGTAGCACACGGAGCTATATTTGCCGGCACGCGAGCCATCAGCTCCAGCATACATGTACATGCCGCCCAGCTGATTTTTGGCCTTCCAGAAGGCCTGGGGAGGCCATTTTGCCCTCCCCGGGCTCCAGGAAAACCTCCAGAGCCTGGGGAGGGTGAAAAATGGGCCCAGAAATGAACTTCCAGTAGTTCCATTGGGCCTGTTTTTCGCCCTCCCCAGGCTCCAGGGGGCTTTCCTGAAGCCTGGGGAGGGCAAAAATGGCCTCCCCCGCCCCCCGGAAGCCCTCCGAAAGCTGGAAATGGATCGTTTCTGAACTTCTGGTAGGCCCATTGGGCCCATTTTTTGCCCTCCCTGGGGTTCAGCCTGGGGAGGACGACAAACGGGCCCAATGGGCCTACTGGAACTTTGGAAATGAACTTCCAGTAGGCCCGTTGGGCACATTAAGGGTGCCGGCACACGCGCACGCTATTGCATGCGTGCACTTGCATTTTTGGCACCCAACATAAAAAAGGTTAGCCATCACTGCACTATACCATTTCAGACAAATTGGTTGTCCAATCTCTTCTTAAAAACTTCCAGTGATGGAGCACCCACAACTTCTGGAGGCAAGCTGTTCCACTGGTTAATTGTTCTCACTGTCAGGAAATTTCTCCTTAGTTCTAGGTCGCTTCTCTTCTTGTTTAGTTTCCACCTGTTAATTCTTGTCCTGCCTTCAGGTGCTTTCGATAGTAAGCTGACCCCCTCTTCTTTGTGGCAGCCCCTCAAATATTGAAAGACTGCTATCATGTCCCCCCTAGTCCTTCTTTTCATTAAGCTGGGCATATCCAATTCCTGCAACTGTTCCTCATATGTTTATGAAGCAATGGAGCTCCATAAGTGACAGTTAGAACAATTAATCTGGATGAATGCTGGATGAATGTAATTTTAATGGGTTTTTAATCTGTTTTTAAATTTTAAATTTTCTATTTATGTTTCTTTCTGTTGTGAGCCGCCCAGAGTCCTTTGGGAATTGGACAGCATAGAAATATAAATAAATAAATAAATAAATAAATAAATAAATAAATAAATAAATAAATAAATAAATAAATAAATAAATAAATAAATAAATAATAAATAAATAAATAAATAAACAAACAAACAAACAAACAAACAAACAAACAAACAAACAAACAAACAAACAAACAAGGAGAAATTTCCTGACTGTTACAACAATTAATCAGTGGAACAGCTTGCCTCCAGAAGTTGTGAATGCTCCAACACTGGAAGTTTTTAAGAAGATGTTGGACAACCATTTGTCTGAAGTAGTGCAGGGTTTCCTGCCTAAGCAGGGGGTTGGACTAGAAGTTCTCCAAGGTCCCTTCCAACTCTGTTGTTGTTGTTGTTGTTGTTGTTGTTGTTGTTGTTGTTATTATTATTATTATTATTATTATTATTATTATTATTATTATTATTATTATTATTATTATTATTATTATTATTATTATTATTATTATTATTATGCTACAAATATCTCATTGGTGCAAATGTTACCTCCTGTTCACCTTAATAAGATGAATTGCTTTCCCTTCATAGAGCAAAACAAATCCAAAGTGCCTATTTATTTTACTCAAGTAATTATTTGGATACAAGAAGAAGCTGGGAGAGACTGCTCTAACATTTAGCTGTGGAAATATGTGGATTTCCCATTCCGAGTAAAAGTTGGGTTTGGACATGAACATACAGATAAACATAACTCCTTGATGCTAACTAACATCTTTTTCTCCCTCTCCATTCTAAGCCATTGTACTTTCTTGGGACATTATCTAGAGTCCAGCTCATTTTGAATCTTAACCAAAGCTTCATTTACAAAACATTTTCACACCTGAACTTGCAAAGTTTTAATGAATGATTAAGGATGCTTGGTTTGCAAGTGCACTTACTTTACTTCCCAGGGTAACTCCCATCCATGTCCATTAAAGTTACACTAAATAAGTATATAAAAAAATAAAATGAGTATAAAAATTTTGTGTTTTCCCAGTAGTACTGAAGAGTAATGTATGGCTGTGAAAGTTGGACCATAAGAAAGGCTGAGTGCCAAAGAATTGAGGCCTTTGAACTATGGTGCTGGAGAAGACTCCTGTGAGTCCCTTGGACTGCAAGGTGATCAAACCGATCAGTCCTAGAGGAGATCAACCCTGACTGCTCTTTAGAAGGCCAGATCCTGAAGATGAAACTCAAATACTTTGGCCACCTAATGAGAAGGAAGGACTCACTGGAGAAGAGCCTAATGCTGGGAACGATTGAGGGCAAAAGAAGAAGGGGACAGCAGAGAACGAGGGGGCTGGATGGAGTCACTGAAGCAGTTGGCATGAGTTTAAATGAACTCCAGAGGATGGTAGAGAACAGGAAGGCCTGGAGGAACGTTGTCCATGGGGTCGTGATGGGTCGGACATGACTTCGCAACTAACAACAACAACAACAACTGAAGAGCTACAAGAGTTGGATCATGAGGAAGGCTGAGCACTGAAGAACTTGATGCTTTCCAATTGTGGTGTTGGAGACAACTCTTGAGAGTCCCTTGGACTGCAAGGAGCTCCAATCAGCCAATCCTGAAGGAAATCAACCGTGACTCTTTTTTGGAAGGACAGATACTTTGGCCACCAAATGAGAAGAGAGGACTTCCTTGGAAAGACCTTGACGTTGGGGAAGATGGAAGGCAAAAGGAGAAGGGAACGGCAGAGGAGGAGATGGTTAGATGATGTCATTGATGCAATGAACATGAATTTGGGCAAACTCTGGGAGACAATGGAAGATTGGGGTGGGGGCTGGTATGCTATGGTCCATGGGGTCATGAAGAGATGGATGCAACTTAACAACTCAACAACAAAAACACATTCAAGTGCACAAACAAAATTGAAAGCAACCCAAAATTCGGGTTGACTTCTCAGTCATTATTACAACCAATTAAAGAGGATGAAAATTTTATGAAGCTGCTGGTTCCTTCTTTACCATTCCATGTTTAGGGAAGGGATATCTGAAGCAGGAAGTATCCCCACCTCAAATTTTCCTCCCTCCAAGTGGGGACGGAGAAGGGGAACTGGAGATGGCGAACAAAGAAAGAATTAATATCCCAGTTCACACAAGAGCAATTGTGTGAGGCTTAATACCTAATACGATTGTGAGTCATGCTTACACAAGCAAGCATCAAGGATAATCCAGAGCAGAATGAGTGTGTGTGTGAAGTTGAATATGGTGACTTTCAGCCCAAGGTTGCCAATGACTAATAAACAAAACATAAAGTAAAAGAATTTGAATCTAAATGCTCCAACAATGCTTTAATCTGTATGGTTTATAGATTATATAATGAGTGTGTGTGTGTGTGTGTGTGTGTGTGTGTGTGTGTGTGTGTGTGTGTGTGTAGATAGATAGATAGATAGATAGATAGATAGATAGATAGATAGATAGATAGATAGATATAGATATAGATATAGATATAGATTATAGATTATAGATATAGATATAGATATAGATATAGATATAGATATAGATATAGATACACACACACATATACATCAGGGGTGGGTTCCACTTACCTTCGCCACCGGTTCGCATTGCAACATTTTGCGCACATCCCCTCGCTCCACTCGTGCGCGTGCGCATCCCCTCATGCAATTTGGTTCCGCGCATGCTCAGAAGCAGGAATCCGCCCAAAACACAGCTGAGGAGTTGATCAGCTGTGCTTTGGGCGAAGAAATAAAGGTCAGAATTCACCCGCGGGTGGGTGGCAGGGCCCTTTTTCAAGCAGGGGAAGGGGGAAAATTTGCAAAAAAAAAAAAGATGGCGTGCACGGAACGGCACTGACAGTGACGTCACGAGCGGGTCGCTATTGGTTCGGGCGATCTGGTCCAAACCGGGAGGAACCCACCCCTGACATACATATACATATACATATACATATACATATACATATACATATACATATACATATACATATACATATACATATACATATACATATACATACACATATACATACACATACACATACACATACAAACACACACACCTGTTTCACTGAAAATAAGACCTATCCCAAAAATAAGACCTAGCATGTTTTGTACATGTGCACCTAATATAAACCCTACCCCCAAATATGCTCTTTTTAAGAGCCTGAGCAGCCGGCCGCACATCCATTTTGTCTGGTTGCTTGCAGTGCCGTGACCCCAAGGCAAGGTGGGGGGAGTGGAGCTGCCCCACACGCCCCAGTGGCTTACCTCAGGGCCCCCGCAGCCAGGCCATCCACCCCTCAACACTTGCCTCGTGGCGGCAGCACCAGCAGCCATGTCCAGCAAAAGCTCACGTGGCTGCCGGCCCACTTCTTCTGCTTGCTTGTGGCTGTAATGTAAAGTGACCAGATTTTTTTTTTTAAGCGGGACATGGGGGGGGGGGGCGCAATTTGAGTTTTGCCCTCTGCGCATGCGCAGAACGCTACGCATGCGCAGAGGGGAAAAGACGGCTAATGTCGGCATCCAGGTGGGGGGGGAGGCGGGAGGCCTTTTCTCGCCTCCCGCCTCCCCTTCAGAAGCCGGCAGTGGCTTGGGCTGGCTTGCGAAGGGGAGCTCTCCTCCTCCCTCCCCCCCGCCCGCCCGGGGGTCCCGCGCCGCCCGCTGACCTCGCAAACGTCCTTGAAGGCTGCGAGAAGCGGAGCACGGCCCAGCCGGACATCGGCCTCACCTTCCCTCACGGCCCTGGCACCGCGGCCGCTGCTTTAACGCGACCCACTCGCCGGAGGACGGAGCGCCCGGAAGCTGGCCGTCGGGCCTGCGCTTCACATCCGGCGCGGGGTGATGACGTCGCGCGAGGGACTTTTTCCCGCCCTCGCCTTCAGCAGCATCTCAATTTAAGCTCGTAGGTGACCAGACATCCCGTTTTGAGAGGGCCTGCTGCTGCTGCCCAACCTGGCCGTCCTCGAGTGCCTGCAGGCCTGATTTTTTGAAAGAATGCCCTAGTCGGGCATTGTTTTAAAAAATCGGGACTTTTTAAGATGGCGGGCGGGACGCGGGACAAATGGCGAAAAAGCGGGTGTGTCCCGCCAAAATCGGGACGTCTGGTCACCTTACTGTAATGGAGCAGGAGGCTGAACAGTGTGCTAGTGTCGCGGCTGCGAGGCCAGGCAGGTGTCAGGACATGGATGGCCTGGCTGCAGGGGCCCTGAAGTAAGCCAGTGCAGGGAGCATGGAGCAGCTCCACCCTCACCTTACATTGTGGCTGCAGCTGTGGCCATGCGGGGTCCTGCTGGATGGGGCTGCTGGAGCTGCCACCGCTACAAGGCAAGGCAAGTGTTGAGGCCTGGCTGGCCTGGCTGTGGGGGCCCTGAGATAAGCCTCTGTGGGGCACATGGGCAGCTCCACCTCCTGCCTCACGGTGTGCCAATGCCACCGCCGCGAGGTCGCCTACCCTGCTGCAAGCAAGCAGAAGTGGGCCTCCCGTATATTGGGGGGGGGGATAAAACATACCCCCCAAAATAAGTCCTAGGGCATATTTTAGGGGCCCAAAAGAAAATTAGACCCAGTCTTATTTTCGGGGAAACACAGAGTGAGTGTGTGTCTGTGTGTCTGTGTCTGTCTATGTATGTATGTATATATGTGTGTGTGTGTGTGTGTGTGTGTGCGCGCACACACACACACACACACACACACACACACACACACACACACACACAGCAGTGTGTTGGACTAGAAGACCTCCAAGGCAGGGGTGGGTTCCAACTTACCTCGCTGCTGGTTCGCCCCTTCCCGTGCCGCATGGGCATGCGTATCGTGTGCATATGCGCAATAATGACAAATCAGATAATAATAATAATAATAATAATAATAATAATAATAATAATAATAATAATAATAATAATAATAATAATAATAATAATAATAATAATAATAATAATAATAATAATAATAATAATAATAATAATAATAATAATAATAATAATAACCAAAGTCGAAAAAAGATGGTGACCCCATGCATAGTGCTGGAACTTGGCTTCTGTGCATGCTCAGAATTTATAAAAAATTATTTTTATAAAATAAAAATAAAAAAATGAAATAAAAAAAAGATGGTGGCGCCCACAGACTAGCACCAACCGATCTGGTTCGGTGATGTCATCATGACATCACGAGCAGGTCGCTACCAGTTCTGGCGAACTGGTCCGAACCGGGAGGAACCCACCCCTGCTCCAAGGTCCCTTCCAACTCTGTTATTCTCTTCTGTTGTTCTGTTTTTCAATTTTTGTAAGCTGAATCTGAGGGTTTCCCAGTTTTCAGATTTCTTGGTGGAAAATGATGTTGGGAACACTGGAGAACAGAGAAGTTAAAAGGTCTGCTCTTTTACTCTCTTGTCTGCCTTCACTTTCCAAAGTGAAGTAGTAGTGCAGAACATTATGGATTTGAAATGCCTGGACTGTTTTGTGCTCCCAGAAATGTTCTGAGCTTCGGCTGGGTTTAAGTAGCTCAGCTATTGATGCTGAAGTGGGTTAAAAAGAGAATGTTGGAAAATTTCCAGAATAGTTGGAACGGCCCATTTCAAGCTAAAACAATTGCTTCCAGCTCAAAAGTGGAGCATTTTAAGCATTACATGTTTGAAATTTGAAATGCTTGCCCATCCTTAATAGCCAGTTTTTATCTTGAAGTATCTTAGCAAGATGAGAGAGAGAGAGACAGAGACAGAGAGAGAGAGAGAGAGAGACAGAGACAGAGAGAGACAGAGAGAGAGAGACAGCGAGACAGAGACAGAGACAAAGAGAGAGACAGAGAGACAGCGACAGAGAGAGACAGAGAGACAGAGACAGAGACAGAGAGACAGAAACAGAGACAGAGACAGAGAGTGGATATATATCCGCTTAAATAAAGCTTTCTTAATTGGGATGGATTGTATTTAAAATGTCTACTTTCACAATGCTTTTCAACACATCCAGCCTGATAATAGATTTTATTTCCATAGTTTCTACACTCATAATTGGTTTTAAAATACAGCCTTCAAGTCAATCTTATTTCTCTTGTTTTTCCTAGGTCTGCCAAACTTTTTGCACTTCCCTAACTCTTTTAACCGGCATAGAAAATCAAATGTGAAAATATGCATTCACAGCAATCAAATTTTGTATAGTTTTATACTCTCACATATTTAATATTTAGAATGGGTAATGAAGAGGGGATCAAGCTATTTTGCAAAGCACCTGAAAGCCAGACAAGGAATAATGGATGGAAACTGAACAAGGAGAGAGATTCAACCTGGAAATAAGGAGGAATTTTCTGATAGTGAGAACAATTAACCAATGGAACAGAAGTAGCCTTCAGAAGTTGTGGGAGCTTCATCACTGGAAGCTTTCAAGAAGAGATTGGACTGCCATCTGTCAAAAATGGTGTAGGGTCTGCTTGGGCATGGGGGTTGGACTAGATGACCTACAAGGTCCCTTCCAACTCTGTTAATCTGTTTGAAGACATCAAGGTGGTGAATAGCCTTTGCCTTTTAGGATCAACCACCAGTGGTAAAGGAACGAGCAGTCAAGAAATGCCCTGCAGACTAGGTGGAACTTGGTGGAACAGTTATGAAGGTCTTGTAAAAAATATTAAAATCCTGTGATTTCTTGCCTATCAAGAACCTGATTTTTTTAAAAAAAACCCAGGCCAAACATGTTGGCTTGATCACAATTGTGCAAGCCAGGATCTTCCTTGTGTCCCTTTATGGAAGCAATGATGGGCTTTGAAGAAGCAGGATAGGAAGAGTTTTGATGCTTTTGAATGTAGGTGCTGAAGAAGACTTTGGGCCTTAACCACACATAGCCAAGAAAACAAACATATGGATCATTGGTCAAATCAACCCCAGAGTTTTCACTCATGGCACAAAGGACCAGGCTCAAATTATCATATTTTGGACGCCTTGGATGTAGACCTAACTCTCTTGGGGGGGGGGGGAAGCTGGGGAATGTGGAAGGAAAAAGAAGAGGATGACCAGCAGCAAGATGGATGGACTTCAGTTGTAATGATGATGAAGGCATCCTTAGATGATCTGAAAGATTGCCGTGGAGAAAATCTACCTATTGTCAGTAACAGTTGACACCAACTGCAATAGCACATAATCAAATCAAATATTTAGCATATTTTTAGCATGTTAGAACCAGATCATTTACATCAGTGTTTCCCAACCTTGGCAACTTGAAGATATCTGGACTTCAACTCCCAGAATTCCCCAGCCAGCGTTGCTGGCTGTGGAATTCTGGGAGTTGAAGTCCAGATATCTTCAAGTTGCCAAGGTTGGGAAACACTGATTTACATTCATGCAAAACAAGTAACTCTATAATTGACTGTTTCTGCCCCCATAATACAGGTGCATAATGAACTTCTAAATGCATGGTAACACCAAGCAAACCATTGTGTATAAGACCTTGGTGGTATTTTTCTTCACGCGTCATTTGCTGTCGCTTAAATTATGAACCAAATTTTTTTTCCAAGAGGCAACTGGACTTTCTAGTTTTTCTTTGAAGACGTTTCACTTCTCATCTTGGATGAGAAGCGAAACGTCTTCAGAGAAAAATCAGGAAGTCCAGTTGCCTCTTGAAAAAAGCACCTTTGGGACAACCATGACCTGGATGACTGAGAATCTTCAGAGACACTTAAATTCTGAACTTTTTTTCCCCCAGAACATCTTGTTATTCTTCCTTGCAGAAAACCAAACTGAGACTCCAAAGATACCCAAAAACACTTCATCTAAAATAACATTTCCATAGTGCCATAGCTGGTGCAAAATTGAGGACACCACCAGGACATTTAAAATGATGGCTCATAGATCTGGCGACCTCACATTCTGAGTGAAGGCCCAAAAAAAAAAAGGCCATTCAAAGATGCCACAGCTATAGAAGAATGCCCGCTGCTGGGCACCACTATTGAAAAAGCTGTGCTCAAGTTACCATAAACCTAATTTTCTAAAGCTGTGGAGCTCTCTGGAGCCTGGTGGTTTTCTTGCAGATGCTTCATTTACCAAACTAGGTAACAGCATCGGTGCACTGGTGAGATTATCTAGTTTGGTAATGCAATATCTGCACCAAGGACCAGAGGAGCTTTCCTGCCAGAGCTGCCCGGTGCCCAGCTCCGGTAGGGGGCAGCCGATTGCACAACCGCTTCGGAGCCCTCTCTGCCGGTCCATGGCGCATGTCACCATTTTTTCCTGTGATTTTGGGTCGATTTTGCTTCTGCACATGCGCGGAAGCTAAATCGCACCAAAATCTTGCAAGGAGACATGCGCGCGAGAGAGATTTCAGCACGATTTTGCTTCCGTGCATGTGCAGAAGCAAAATCGTGCGAGGGGATGTGCATGCGTAGCGAGCATGCGCCCCCCCCCGAAACTTGGAGCTGCACGCGCAGCGCACCGGCACCAGTAAGATGGCAACCCGCCACTGTCAAGGACCCCACAGTTCAACTCTGAGCTACATATCTTCTCTTCTATCAGTTTTTCAAACTGCTTAGCATCGCTGCAAGAAGAAGATATTCAACATTCTTTGATTAGCATTCTTAGACTTACAATGTAGTACTTGTTTTGAAATAAATTGGTCACCATGGTTTTGGGAAAAGACTCTTTAAAAAACCAATAAAGGCAGAGGACTATGCAATTTCAACATTTAGTTCTTCATTCCATTGCCAGTCCTGTTGTCATTCTTCATCATATCATAGCCATAAAATCGCCTTAGTTTCACAACTGGATCAAGGAAGACAGAACACTTGTCCTTTGAAACAATGTCCCTGTAGTTTTGCTCAGGTGGACTTATTGGTTCCTTTTATCTATTAGCGCCTTAAGTTTCACACTGGTGCCTTTAAACTTCTTCAATCTGCCAAAACAAAGACATGTAAATTATAATATCACCACCCCAAAAGATCATGGCCAATTAGAATTAAAAGACACGATAAGGACAAAGAATACTTTATGGGCTGATGCGATTTTTTAAATAAACTTATTTCCTGGATTATGATAGGCTTAATAGTAATGTGAATGTCAATTGAGTTTAATTGCAGAGTATTAATTGTTTTCCTGGAAGATTAGCACTATTATTCAATAAAGATGATAAAGGGTCTGGAGGCTAAATCATATGATGAACAGAGCTAGGTATGACTAGCCTACCAAAGAGAAGGATTGGGGGGTGGGGATGTAATAACTGTCATCCAATACTTGAGGGACAATCATAGAGAAGAAGGGATTGACTTATTCTCCAAAGAATCCAAAGGCAGGACAGGAACTAATGGATGGGACCTCATTAGTGCTGAGAGCGATCAACCAGTGGAACAGCTTGTCTGTGGAGATTGTGAGAGCTCCAACACTTGAGACTTTCAAAGGGAGATTGGACTGCCATTTGTCCAAAATGGTGTAGGGACTCCTGCTTGAGCGGAGGGTAGGACTAGATGACCTTCCAACTCTAATAATCTGTAATCTGTAATCTGTAATCATTAAAGAGGGAAACAGCCTAGAACTAAGGAATAATTTCCTGACAGAGAGAACAATTAATCCGTAGAATGGTTTATCTCCAGAAATTGTGGTGCTCCATCATTAGAAGATACTGGACAGCCATTTGTCTGGAATGGTATAAGATCTCCTGCCGTGGGCAGAGGGTTGAAGACCTTTGAGGTCCCGTCTAATCCTACAATTCTATGTTCTATGGAAAATCTTCTGCTGGGTCAGAATTGAATTACCTATAAACTCAGCTGCATTCTAGATTGATCGACTGCTACAAATATCAGCACACAGTTCTATTTTCTTCCCATTTCTATTCCAGAAAGCTTATTTTTCATTCTCATATAATCGTGTCAATATTTCTTGCTTTTTCATGATGAAAACACGAACCACCCACAAGATTTTATCGATTCATATTTCCTAAGTGTGGAAGGCTCCATGTTTTGTTAATATGTAAGTTCTGGAACAACACTCCAGAGTATCATTTAAATCAGGGGTCTCCAACCTTGGCAACTTTAAGACTTCCCCAGCCAGCATTCTGGGGGTTGAAGTCCATAGATTGCCAAGATTTAACCCCTGATTTAACTACTTTGAGGTTACTTTGGAGACACTATTTGAAGTAATTAAAAAAATGGCATTATATAAAGAAGCCAATATATTTGATCTGGAAGGTTAAAAAAAATCAAGTTCTAGTTTTGCAAGAAATTTCCCCAAACGTGACCCAATATCTACCAGAAAACTAGACTTTTGTTGAAATTGCAGATAACTGAAAAGTTAATGTTGAGCTTTAGAGCCATCATTGTGCAATGACATCTTCCAGTTTCAACAGAACAACATATATCAAAAGAAAAAGAGAAAAAAGCAACTAGAGTCCAGCAAGGAATTGAAATAAATCAGTACCCAACTGTCAATCGACTTTTAAAACAATAAGCAAATTGAAACAATGAAGTGAAAATGTGAAAGTTAAAATTCTGGAGCACTTAGAAAATGAAACTGCCGCAAGAATTATATATGCGCGAATTTGGAAAACTGAACAAATCCCAATTACGTTAAATCTCGTTAATAAAGTATTTGAGTGCACAGAACTTAGTAGGATGTCATTGGAAATGCAAGATAAAGATGACTCTGAATTCTACAAAACTTGGGACAGGTGGTATAATTGGCTTAACAAAAACAAATATCAAAAATTGCTATAATTATGTGTCATGAACTTAGACAGTATAAATAATAACAAATGTCTACTTTTTCGCACAGACCGGAACAAATTATGGGAATATATACAATTTTACAAGGTCTTAAAATATTAATCAAGCTGAACAAAAGAACCATTGTTGAAAAAGGAAAAATTGTTTTATTGTAATGATAATAGACTGAATATAATATAACAAGAGAAGGGAATAAGGAAAATATTGGAGGATATAAGGAAGATAATGATGTAAATAATAACTATATAGAATAAACATGTTTTTGTTATCACTAGGCTGTAAAAGGATAGTGTCGGTGAGATGGTTGACATGTATGTTTAATGTTTTCTATTTTCAAAGATATTTGATACTTTATTTGTATATACATATGTTTACACGTTTTTATGTTTGTTTGTATGTTTGTCTTTTTAACATAATTAATAAAGACTATTAAAAAAAAAGAAAATGAAACTGATTGACAAGAAGATGGATATGCCCAGTGACTTTTGGATCACTTCTAGAGGGAGTTGGAATCTTCAAGATTCCCCCTTGCCCACTGGGATTGCCCAAAAGTCATCTTGGGTGATGGCTAAGTGCTCCCATTCAAAACCAGGGAGCAGCACTGTCAAAGAACCAGCTTTAGCAGTAACGTCAATGGATCGTAGGTAAGAGAAAAAAGAAACTGTGCATCAGCCATCTTGAAAGGGACAAAATATTTAATTCTTATTTTTATTGCTTGACTGCTGGACTGGTATTAATTCTGGTATTAATCTCTGCCTATCTGGGTGTTGATTGCTGGTGAAGAAGTGTTTTGGGTTTTTGTATGTTCCCTTTTTAGCTTTTGATTCTCTCTTTTGAATGATATGTAAATGTGGTTTATTTCTATGTGTTTGCTGATGGCTGATTTGTTTGAGTGACAGGCTTCCAGGAATTCTCTAGCATTTTTGGACTTGGCTTGGTTTTGGATGCTCACATTTTCCTAGTTGAAACTATGGTAAGTTTGTCCAATTGTTGTGCAATTAATACAAATGTTCTTTTCCATTAATTCTTATTGTTCTAATTCCAAGTCTAACTGGCAAAATGGTAACAGCCAATTTCTAAATCTGTTCAGTGCCCTTGAAGTCAAAGTTCTCACAGACTGGAGCTTCTGTGAACAACTCAGCTTTTGAATATCTGTTGGGATGCTATTGTTAAAGAAAATAATTGTGTGACGCTATGTCCATAGGGGGAAGGGTACATGCATGTGGGCAGACATGTCTCAGTGGGGTGTGGACAGAATGGCCCATTAGTGATTATACCTCCCTAAGACCGATTACAGCCCACAGAGTTGGTCTGCTGATGGTCCCGTCAGCCAAACAATGTCGGCTGGCGGGCCCACGAATGAGGGCCTTCTCTGTGGCAGCACTGGCTCTCTGGAATACACTACCCCCTGAGATCCATATTATTCCCACCCTGCCAGCCTTCAGAAAAGCATTAAAAACATGGCTTTGTCGACAGGCCTGGGGCCAACAATTTTAATATAACACCGATTACACTTGGCCCCATGAATGAATTATTGTATCAGGGTTTTTTAAATTGGTGTTTTTAATGTTTTTTAAATGTTTTAATAATTATTTTTAATGCTTTTTATATTTATTGTTGCATGTAAATTTTTATTGTTGTGAGCCGCCCAGAATCTCTGTTGATTGGGTGGCATAAAAATGCGACCAATAAATAAATAAATAAATAATAAAAAACTTGGAGTTCCTTAAGCCCTCCAGAAAGAACACCAAATTGCACAATTTTTGCAGCAGAATTGCTTTCTCAAGTGAGCCCCATTTCTCCAAGGAGCCGTTGCAATCAAACCAGAAACTTGCAAAATGCTTTCGTGGTGGATGTGGGAAGAACATCTTGTGAAATCATGAAGGAAGGCCTGACACCCTCCAAGACAGTATAGTTGGAGTCTCATATTTAATTTCCAAAATGCTCTCCTGCCTAAAATCAGGGCTTCTTCTTAAGGAAGACAGAGAGTGCAAATGTGTTTGCATTTATTTGGACATGAACCCCTTTGGATTCAATAGATGTCATTTCCAGATAATAAAGTCTAAGATTATAACCTGGTAATAATACTCTGCACCAGGGGTGGGTTCTTCCCGGTTTGGACCGGTTCGCCCGAACCGGTAGTGACCCACTGGTGACGTCACAATGACATCACGAACCAGATCGGTCAGTGCCAGTCTGTGGGCACCACCATCTTTTTTTTCTTTGAATTTTTTTTATCTTTTTTCCTTCTGAGCATGTGCAGAAGCCGAGTTGATTGATTGTTCTCACCGTCAGGATATTTCTCCTTATTTCTAGGTTGAGTCTCTGTTTTAACAAGCTTCCACCCATTATTTCTTGTCCTGCCCTCTGAACCCTTTGGAGCAGGAGTCTCCAAACTCAGTCACTTTAAGACTTGTGGACTTCAACTCCCAGAATTCTGGGAGTTGAAGTCCACAAGTCTTAAAGACACTGAGTTTGGAAACCCCCTGCTTTGGAGAATAAGTCAATCCCCTCAAACATCTTAGATTCATTTGGGATCAACTTTATCTCAAGGATTTTTAACAGAGAGCCTTTATTTTTTTGCATCAGTTTGAATGACTACTGCATATGAATGAAACGCTATGGGGGAATGTATTCCATACTCTGAAAGCAATCCAGGAGAAATCCATCATTGAAATGACAGAAGATGAGAATCTTCTTTTGGAGAACCTTTCCTTTGGACCTTAATGCTTGGGTAGGATCATGCCTGGAGCTGTGGTCCCCCAGGTAGTGTCTCAATGAGTAAATGAGATACTAGTGAGAAACTGAAAGCTAGTAGCAATTTCCCAGAACTGCTCTCTTCTTACTTTAAGTTCAGTGGGACCATTAATACACTGAAGAGAATCCGAGCATTGGCTCTCATTCCTAGCAAGCAATTTGCTCAAGTGATCAAATCATTTAAGCTTGGTCGGTCTTCTAGCGTAGTCAAAACAGTATGCATTTTTGAGCTCTTGTCTTTGTTCTCTGAAATAGTAATTCCATCTTCTTCTGGTGGTAAGAAATGGAAAGCATCTGCGCCAACTCAGGAAGCTCAAACTGCCCAAGGAGCTGCTGATTCAGTTCTACAGAGGAATGATTGAGCCTGTCATCTGCACCTCCATAACTGTCTGGTTTGGTTCTGCAACCCAACAAGACAGACACAGACTTCAACGGATAATTAGAACTGCAGAAAAACAATTGCTATCAACCTGCCTTCCATTGAGGACCTGTATACTGCACGAGTCAAAAAGAGGGCTGTGAAAATATCTACAGACCCCTCACACCCTGCACATAAATTGTACCCTCAAAATGACATTATAGAGCATTGCACACCAGAGCAACTAGACACAAGGACAGCTTTTTCCCGAATGCCATCACTCTGCTAAACAACTAATTCCCTCAACACTGTCAAATTATTTCTAAGACTGTATTACTATTATTCTTCTTATCCTTCCTAGTACCTATCTCCTCCCACTTATGACTGTAACCTTGTTGCTTGTATCATTGCAATTTATATTGTTTTTATTTGTTTCCTAGTACGATTTGATTGCTTATTAGTAACCTATGACTATCACCAGTGGTGGGATCCTGCCAGTTTAACAACCGGTTCGGTGATCGCGCGCTTCGCGTGTTCTTATAAGATAAGTGTTGTATCTTACGATTCTTGTGAATGTATTTTATTTTTCTTTATGTACACTGAGAGCATATGCACCGAAGGCAAATTGCTTGTGTGTCCAATCACACTTGGCCAATAAAGAATTCTATTCTATTCTATTCTATTCTATTCTATTCTATTCTATTCTATTCTATTCTATTCTATTCTATTCTATTCTATTCTATTCTATTCTAAATGGGGAATCTTTTTTCTTCTTCTTTGTATCTGCCATCCACTTGGATGAATTCCTTGTAGATTTCCAGTAAGGTCATATGATTGAGAAACTGGAGCTGATGTTACTTAACTCGCGTTCTTTATAAAGGACAGCTAAGCCCTGTAGTGCATGATCTCTATTCAGGTCCTCTCAGAACATCTGAAATTGTCAAGTGAGTGAATCCATTTTTGCTTTGTCGTTTCCTTGGTGGGTGTTTGGGGAAAATAGGAAAATGAACTGAATTAGATTATATTGAAAACTTCCCCTACTTCCCTATAAATCCTGATCCTTTCCCTCTGCTCTACAGCTTTGATTCAGTTCAACCTGTCCTAGCTCTTCCTAAGTCATTGAAAAGCTACATTTTTTTTACTACTAAATGCTTTCCATATCTGATTCTAGATCTCTCTGGGCTTATCTCAGAATTATCTTTGGCTTTCATGGCTCTGCATCCAGTGGCAGTATAATTTGTCTGTATTGTTATCGCTGTGTTGAACACCTTGATTTAAAACACCGCTGGTCAGTTAAGACTTCATTAGGAGGTCTGCAGCAGAAGAAATTGGAGTTTGTGTACCTTTTCAGAATTTCACCGAAGAAAAGGAAAAAATGAGCGTACAGAATTTTCTGGGCAGGACCAATAGTTCGGCTATATTTGTCTTTCAATCAAGGAACAAAGTGTGTTCATCTGATCAAATGCAGAGCTGATTCATTTCAAATTCCTGTGCTGTAATTTTTAATCAATTTACTTTAGAGTTGAGATCACGAAGAAGGATTATAAGGCAGTGGAAAAGTTTGGTCCCTGGTTTGTGGGGCTATAACTGTGGCCCCAAAGACTAAGAGGGCCCCTGAAGAATTTCTAATACCATCCTGCCTGTAAGTCAATCAGGTCAGTGTGTCATCTTCAAGGTTTATTTCTCTACCTAGTGGTGAGCTGAACTTAGCAATAGGGTGCAGTTAAATGACTGGTAAATAGAGCTTTGCAAATCCTTGAATGGGGGATTTGATTCAATGAAGCTTCAATCAACCCTCCCTCCCAAAGTAGATTCACCAAATGAATCCATTTCAAAGCAGTAGAATCAGCGAATCAGTGTCTCCAAGGTATCTGAAGAGCTTTCTCAACTACTTTAAAGATTTGATGGCTTTTCTGCTGCTTTGTACAGAATGTTGCAATTTTCAGTTCCGTTTGTGGAGAAAATTGAGAAGAAGCAGGCTGAATGTTGCAAGGGTATTGACAGGGGGGGAAAACAGGTAATATGATTTACCAACTTGTGCAACTCTCTATCATAACTCTTCTAGGATGACAACAGAATAACAGAGTTGGAAGGGAAATCTCCTTCCAAAACACCAACGTCTAGAGAGATCCAGACAACATTTCATTCCAAAGCAAACAGATTACAGTGAGTGACTGGTCTCTCTTCTACGTAGAAGAGGTCAGAGCTGTAACTTTACATGCAGAATGTTGGCCAAAGACAGTTTGAGCACGGGTAGTCATTAATGGAGATCCCAGAAGAGAGAACCATGCTACAACTGACAAGAAAACAAGAACATCACAACATCAAAAGACATGGGCATCAACACAATACAGGGCACAATCTTGAAAGGCAGTTGGGTAGCTTTGATTTGTGACTTACTCCAAAGCTCTAATTTGTATTCTAACAAGCACTTCCTGTATTTTGCTGCAAAGAGAGATAAGGAAGTGGTGCAACAGACATACTGTCTTCTCCCAAGGCATGAATTCTATCATCAATTAGCTACTAACAAGCACAAGTAGCCAAGGGGCACAATAAAGAAAATTCTATTCTTAAAAGTTTCTACCAGAGAGGTAGATGCAAAAAGACACCTATGAAACAGAGGCATAGCATCAAAAGCACGTGAAGTATTAGTACCATTTTATAAAGTCTTAGTAAGGCCACACCTGGAATTCTGTATCCAGCTTCGGTCACCACATTGCAAAAAAATGTTCCCTTTCAAAAAAAAAAAATTCCCTTTCAATCGGGTTTCAGGCGCGGCTACAGTACGGAGACTGCTTTGGTCGCGCTGATGGATGATCTCTGGCGAGCCCGGGATGGGGGTCATTCCTCCATCCTGGTGCTACTTGACCTCTCAGCGGCTTTCGATACCATTGACCATGGTATCCTTCTGCGTCGTCTTGGGGAGATGGGAGTGGGAGGCACTGTTTTACAGTGGTTCTCCTCCTATCTCTCTGACAGGACGCAGTCGGTGTTGACAGGAGGACAGAGGTCGGCCCCTAGGCCCCTGGTTTGCGGGGTGCCACAGGGCTTGGTCCTCTCGCCCATCCTGTTTAACATTTACATGAAACCGCTGGGTGAGATCATCCGACGACATGGGGTGAGGTATCAACAGTATGCTGACGATACCCAGTTATACATCTCCACCCCGTGTCAGTTCAGTGAAGCAGTTGATGTGATGTGCCGCTGCCTGGACGATGTGAGGGTCTGGATGGGAGTGAACAGACTCAGGCTCAACCCAGACAAGACTGAGTGGCTCTGGATATTGCCTCCCAAGGACTATGTCGACTGTCCCTCCTTGGTTCTCGGGGGAGAAAAATTGACTCCCTCAGAACAGGTTCGCAATTTGGGTGTCCTCCTAGATCCACAGCTAAAATTGGAGCAACATCTTTCAGCTGTGGCTAGGGGGACCTTTGCACAAATCCGTCTTGTGCACCAATTGCGACCTTACTTGGAGAGGGAGGCCTTGCTCACAGTCACTCATGCCCTTGTCACCTCACGGCTAGACTACTGTAACGCGCTCTACATGGGGCTACCCTCAAAGAGCATCCGGAGACTCCAGCTGGTACAGAATGCAGCTGCGCGTGCAGTAGTGGGTGTACCGAGATACACCCACGTAACACCTATCCTTCGCCAGCTGCATTGGCTACCAGTCAGCCTCCGGGTGCAATTTAAGGTGTTGGTCGCTACCTTTAAAGCCCTACATGGCTCAGGGCCAGGCTACCTGCGGGACCGCATCCTACCACATACCTCCCTAAGACCGGTTAGGTCCCACAGAGAGGGCCTCCTCCGGGTCCCGTCGGCCAAACAATGTCGGTTGGCGGGACCGCGGGGGAGGGCCTTCTCTGTGGGAGCCCCGTCCCTCTGGAACCAACTGCCACCAGAGATCCGGACCATCCCCACCCTACTGGCCTTCCGTAAAGCCTTAAAAACATGGCTCTTCTGGCAGATGGGGTGAATAGGACAACCAGATTCCCCCTGAATGTTGTGTTTATAATGTCTTGTTTTTAATTATATTTTTAACTTAAATTAATGACGACTGTTTTTAAATGTACGCCTCTTATTCATGTTGTACGCCGCCCTGAGTCCCACGGGATTGGGCGGCCTATAAGAGCGTTTAAATAAACAAATAAAATAAATAAATAAAAAAGATGTTGACGCTTTGGAAAAAGTGCAAAGAAAAGCAACTAAGGTGATTAAGAACCTGGAGACCAAAACATATGAAGAAGGGCTGCAGGTTTTGGGTCTGGCTAGTCTAGAGAAAAGTAGAATTAGGGGGGGGGCATGATAGCAGTATTCCAGTATTTGAGGGGCTGCCACAAAGAAGACAGAGTCAACCTATTTTCCAAAGCACCAGAGGGCAGGACAAGAAGCAATCGATGGAAACTAATCAAGGAGAGAAGCAACCTGGAATGAAGGAGAAATTTCCTAACAGTAAGAACAATTAACCAGTAGAAGGACTTGTCTTCAGAAGTTGTGGGTGCTCCGTCACTGGAGGTTTTTAAGAAAAGATTGGGCAGTCAATTGTCTGAAATGGTATAGGGCAGTGATTGCGAACCTTTTTTGGTTAGCGTGCCAAAAAGGGGGGGGGGGAATGCGGGGGATCACGTGTGTGTGTGCCCACACTCATAATTCCATGCACCCCTGCACATGCATGCATGACCCCCCTGCTCCCAGCATGCAATGGCACGCCCATTTTTCGCTCTCCCCAGGCTCCAGAGCCTTTCTAAAAGCCTGGGGAGGGTGAAAATGGCCTTCCCCACCCCCTCTGGAGGCTGGAAACAGCCTGTTTCCTGACTCCCAGTGGGCCCAGAAGGCCCGAAAATCAGCCGGCTGGTGCAAACATGCACGCCGGACCTGAGCTCGCGTGCCCACCGATATGGCTCCGTGTGCCACTTGTGGCACCGGTGCCATAGGTTCGCCATCACGGGTATAGGGTCTCCTGCTTGAACACGGGGTTGGACTAGAAGACCACCAAGATCCCTTCCAGCTGTGTTCTGATTGATTGATTGATTGATTGATTGATATAAGAAGGCATATGATTATGTAATAAATGCAACTGTAGTTCGCTTTCCAACTCTCCACATTTGTAAAAAAACAGAAAATGTTAGCTGCTTGGATGAATCTTATTTGAAGTATTTATTTTTACTCTGCATTCAGAGTAGATCAAGTAGTATTGGGTTGCCATCAAATATTAGATTGCAAATTCAGATGGAAACATATCAATATATCTTGATGAACGTATCTTTTCTTTTATGTACACTGAGAGCATATGCACCAAGACAAATTCCTTGTGTATCCAATCACACTTGGCCATTAAAGAATTCTATTCTATTCTATTCTATTCTATTCTATTCTATTCTATTCTATTCTATTCTATTCTATTCTATTCTATTCTATTCTAATTCCACTGTTCTATTCTATTCTTATTCCATATTCTATTCTATTCTATTCTATTCTATTCTATTCTATTCTATTCTATTCTATTCTATTCTATTCTATTCTATTCTATTCTATTCTATTCTATTCTATTCTATTCCACTCCATACCATTCCATTCCACTCCACTCCACTCCACTCCGTATTCTATTCTATTCTATTCTATTCTATTCTATTCTATTCTATTCTATTCTATTCTATTCTATTCTATTCTATTCTATTCTATTCTATTCTATTCTAATTCCACTGTTCTATTCTGTTCTTATTCCATATTCTATTCTATTCTATTCTATTCTATTCTATTCTATTCTATTCTATTCTATTCTATTCTATTCTATTCTATTCTCGTTGCACATCAAACTGCCAACTTCGATTGACTGAGAGCTGAATCTCACCTGTGCTACACCCCATATTTTTACCTATTTCCCCTTCCCATTCACATTTTTTCTCTCTTACAGGTCCTATTGCTCAGCAATGCAAGTGGTCCTGCTCTTTTGCGCTCTAGTGTCAGCAGTGGCATCGATGTCCACCCCAGCGCCACAGAAAGTTGTCCATGGCTTGAATGCTTGTTCCCTTGTAGTGTGTGAACCAGCTGAGAAAGGAATACCAGGCCGAGACGGACGAGATGGAATTCAAGGATTAAAAGGGGAAAAGGGAGAACAAGGTTTGAAATTCATGCCTTCCTGGTGTTGTTTTAATTCTTGGGGCGGGGGAGGAAATCAGCTTTCTGGACATACATTAAAAGAGGGGTTTGCTTTTGCTGCATTTTTCCCAATGTATTTACTTCATTGGGAGAGTGAAGTGTATGCCAGGGGAATCATAAATCTCTTTTCTACCGATTCTTCCCCTTGTCCACTTCTTCATGTTGCTCTCTCTTCGGTTGGCTGTTAATCGGCAAAAAGAAAGAAAACTCAACAATGCACTGATGGTGTTACCTAGTTGTGTCAGATAAGAATAACTCTCATCAGAGTTGTGGTGACGTCACGGTGGCCATTTTAAAGCTGTCATGGTGACGACCATCAGAATGGTCAATAGTTGGTGAAGTAGACTCTAAGAATGGTTAAGCACTGTCCTATTTGGCTACAGGACCGAGGAAAAAGAGGGGGTGCCAAGGCAAGAGGGTCCTATTTATACCTTTGAAGAAACTCGGTCCTGATTGGCTAGAGGGCAGGTTTAACCCATTCTTGAAGGCTGGCTCCACCCACTATGGAGAATAGATCTTTCTCTGGAACTCTGACATTAGAAAAGAAACCGCAGTTTAAAGTTCTAAGTAGAAAATATTTATTTCGGTACAAAAACAATAAATCTCATTAATCACATCTTTGCTATAAAAACACGTCTTGCTTCTACAGAAGCTGGAGCAGAAGACTGATCAAAGAAAGGAATGTACACATGCGTACTAGGAACATATTAATCATGTGCTCAGGAATAAACCATTATATTTGATAGGGATGCAGCTCCCTGCATATACATATAACAGGCAATATAAAATCACTGCCTGACAAGTTGGGTAAGGAAACATCTACAAGAAAACCAACCAAGCTCAGAGAGCACCAAGGACACCCCAAAGAAAACTCAGAACAAGTAATTTAGACCAGTTACTTGTAAGATTGTATGTAATTGAGCCAAGGACCTCAGAAAATTAAGGAGGGATTTGTAGGTTAGCACAGCCCTTTTCTAGTCTCCGGATTCCTTTTTACAATGCTTCAAATGCTGCTGGTGACTCTCTCTTATAAGTAGAAATCAGTTCAGTGCCATGTGCAGAAACTTGGAGTTGGGTAGAGAACAGAATGTACACATCTACTTCACCCTCTTCTCTTCCTTCAAAAAGATGTTTGGAGGAGAGCTGTATTTGCCTTGCATGAACAGCAAGGGCAGCCCTGGATTATATTGAAGACCTATCATTGTATTTTGGAGAACATGGATACAGTTTCCCATCAGGGTTCTGGCTGAACATGTGGAGATAGAGCAGAATAGAAGACGTCTGAATTTGTTGACATATTTTATCAAATGGATGAAACAGATCTCTAATCTCAGAGTTTGACCCAAAAGTTTCATATCGTTAATCCCTGTTTCAAATGTCTCTTGAACCACACAGAAGAAGGAAGGAAGGAAGGAAGGAAGGCAGGGAGGGAGGGAGGGAGGGAGGGAGGGAGGGAGGGAAGGAAGGAGGGAGGAAGGAAGGAAGGAAGGAAGGAAGAAGAAAAGGAGGAAGGGAGGGAGGAAGGAAGGGAGGAAGGAGGAAGAAAAGGAGGAAGGAAGAAAGGGAGGAAGAAAAGGAGGAAGGAAGGAAGGATGGAAGGAAGGAAGGCCTTGAGCCAGTCAGTTGAACACTGGCTGTGGGCAGAGTCAGCCTGCAATGCTGCATTCTAATCACTGGGAAGGAAGGAAGGAAGGAAGGAAGGAAGGAAGGAAGGAAGGAAGGAAGGAAGGAAGGAAGGAAGGAAGGAAGGAAGTAAGTTTAAGTTTAAGTTTAAGTTTAAGTTTAAGTTTAAGTTTAAGTTTAAGTTTAAGTTTAAGTTTAAGTTTAAGTTTAAGTTTAAGTTTAAGTTTAAGTTTAAGTTTAAGTTTAAGTTTAAGTTTAAGTTTAAGTTTAAGTTTAAGTTTAAGTTTAAGTTTAAGTTTAAGTTTAAGTTTAATTAAATTTATATACCGCCCTTCTCCAGGGGACACAGGGCGGTGAACAGCCAAGTAAAAAAACATTAAAATACATTTAAGCCAAGTAAAAAACATTAAAATATATTTAAAATAAAATATTCAATGTGGCCCTAATTTAATACAATTAAAATTTAGTAAAATCTTAAAATTTTAAAAACCCCAAAAACTTTTTCACGCCAGCCCGGCTTGATAAAAATAATACGTCTTGAGGGCACGGCGGAAGGTGGACAGGTCGTGAATTGTTCTTAAGTCTGGAGGGAGCTGATTCCAGAGGGTGGGTGCTCCCACAGAGAAGGCCCTCCCCCTGGGCGTCACCAGCCTACACTGCTTGGCTGATGGCACCCCGAGGAGGCCCTCTCTGTGGGAGCGCACTGGTCGATGGGAGGCAGTTTGTGGCAGCAGGCGGTCTCGGAGATACCTAGGTCCAATGCCATGGAGCGCTTTAAAGGTGGTAACAAGCACCTTGAAGCGCACCCGGTAGACCACCGGAAGCCAGTGCAGCTCGCGCAGGAGGGGTGTTATATGGGAGCGCCAATTAGCCCCCGAAACCACCCGCGCGGCCGCATTCTGGATCAGTTGGAGCCTCCGGGTGCTCTTCATGGGGAGCCCCATGTAGAGAGCATTACAGTAGTCCAGACGCGACATGACCAGGGCATGGGTGACTGTGCACAGGGAATCCCGATCCAGAAAGGGCCGCAACTGGCGTATCAGGCGGACCTGATAGAAGGCCGCCCTGGTCACAGCTGTCAGATGGTCCTCTAAGGACAGCTGTGGATCCAGGAGGACACCCAGATTGCGAGCCCTTTCGGCGGGGGCTAGAGACTCGCCCCCGATAGTCAGAGATGGAATCATCTGACTATATCGAGACGCTGGGAACCACAGCCACTCCGTCTTGGAAGGGTTGAGCCCGAGTCGGTTTCTCCCCATCCAGATCCGCACAGCTTCCAGGCACCGGGACATCACTTCAAGGGCATCATTGGGGTGGCCTGGGGTGGAAATGTACAGCTGTGTATCATCGGCGTACTGATGGTACTTCACCCCAAAGCCACGGATGATCTCACCCAGCGGCTTCACATAGATGTTGAACAGAAGGGGCGAGAGAATCGACCCCTGGGGCACTCCATATGTAAGAGGCCTCGAGGATGACCTCTGCCCCCCTGCCAATACAAACTGCGACCGGTTGGAGAGAAAGGAGGAGAACCAACGAAAAACGGTGCCCCCTATCCCTAACTCTTCCAGCCGGTGCAGCATGATACCATGGTCGATGGTATCAAAAGCCGCTGAGAGATCTAATAGGACCAGGACAGAGGAACAACCCCTGTCCCGAGCCCTCCAGAGATCATCAGCCAATGCGACCAATGCCGTTTCCGTGCTGTGCCCGGCCCTGAAACCCGACTGGAACGGATCTAGGTATGATGATTCCTCCAAGTACTGGGGAAACTGTCGTGCGACCACACTCTCAACAACCTTCGCCACGAAGCGAAGGTTGGAGACAGGGCGATAGTTAGCTAAAATTGCTGGGTCCAGGGAGGGCTTCTTGAGGAGAGGCCTCACCACCGCTTCTTTCAAAGCCGTGGGGAAGTAACCCTCCCCCAAAGAAGCGTTAATAATTCCCTGGAGCCAGCCTCGTGTAACCTCCCGGGAAGGAAGGAAGGAAGGAAGAAGAAAAGGAGGAAGAAAGGAAGGAAGGAAGGAAGGAGGAAGAAAAGGAGGAAGGGAGGAAGGGAGGAAGGAGGAAAAAAAGGAGGAAGGAAGGAAGGAAGGAAGGAAGGAAGGAAGGAAGGAAGGAAGGAAGGAAGGAAGGAAGGAAGGAAGGCCTTGAGCCAGTCAGTTGAACACTGGCTGTGGGCAAAGTCAGCCTGCAATGCTGCATTCTAATCACTGGGAAGGAAGGAAGGAAGGAAGGAAGGAAGGAAGGAAGGAAGGAAGGAAGGAAGGAAGGAAGGAAAGAAGGAAGGAAGGAAGGAAGGAAGGAAGGAAGGAAGGAAGGAAGGAAGAAGAAAAGGAGGAAGAAAGGAAGGAAGGAAGGAAGGAAGGAAGGAGGAAGAAAAGGAGGAAGGGAGGAAGGGAGGAAGGAGGAAAAAAAGGAGGAAGGAAGAAAGGAAGGAAGGAAGGAAGGAAGGAAGGAAGGAAGGAAGGAAGGAAGGAAGGAAGGAAGGCCTTGAGCCAGTCAGTTGAACATTGGCTGTGGGCAAAGTCAGCCTGCAATGCTGCATTCTAATCACTGGGAAGGAAGGAAGGAAGGAAGGAAGGAAGGAAGGAAGGAAGGAAGGAAGGAAGGAAGGAAGGAAGGAAGGAAGGAAGGAAGATCTACTTAATTTGACTTAATTTGCTCTTTTTTCTACCTCATATCATCAACTAAGCTTTATAGACAACTCTAAAACATTTCCCTCACCTACCAAGTATCCTGTTTTTTAGCCACTGTCAACAATAGGATACAAGCATACAGGAGTTAAGAAAGAAAAATAGAATACATTTGTTGTTTGCAAAGCTGATAGTTCAAGTCTTATTGAGATCAAATTAAAGGAAGTAGCAGGACTTGAAGTTACCCATTAGTGGATGGGATCAGGAGTGGTCAAGTAATGACCACTCAGAAAGCTCATAGCTTTCCTTAGTTTCATAGATATATTAAAGTATGTAATATGGGCAGGCATGCCCCACACATATAATTTAGTTTCAGGCACATGTTATGTAGCTCTATATTTGATGAGTCATTTCTTCACTATTGAAGTTGGCTAACTTGAGGGAAATTGAGAAGCCTGGAGAAGAAAAACAAAGATTTAACAGAGAAGGGGTTGGAAGCAAAAGAGTATTATAAGTGTAAGATAACCACTTTTCTATTCTGGGGAAGTTTCTTAAATTCCTAAATAGGTGAAGGTGATTCAGGAAGTAATTTGAGTAGATTTTTCTTGCAGGCTTTTGAGCTTCACTTAATATAATTTCTCTTGTGGCTTAAAAACACTAAGCCTCCCATCAACATGTTTCTTTAACTTCTGTTATAATTATTTGTTGCCTGGGAATTATTGGAACTGAAGTCCAACAAGCTTGTGGGGAAAAGCCAAGGTAATTAGACAACCTAGAACTGCGTCGCCTTCGAACTGATCTAAATGTAGCTCATAAAATTATCTGCCACAATGTTGTGGTTGAAGCTGAAGTAGTCATTGACAGGTAGTGTCAATGACTACTTCAGCTTCAACCACAACAATACACGAGCACACAATAGATACAAACTCAATGTAAACCCACAACCCTTGTCGTGGTCAGATCATTTCCTTCTGAGGTTGGATTTCATGGCACCACTCCTCCACCGCAAGGAGGCGGGACCGACTAAGTGGTTCCGCCCCAGGCGCCTAATGGAATCTGAAGGATTTCAGAGGGAACTTGGGGAAATACCTGACTCCCTGGTACACGATTCATCTGAGGCTCTAGTTGCTGCTTGGAACCAGGCGGCAACGGGGGCCTTAGACCGGATTGCGCCTTTGCGGCCTCTCCGTGGCAGCGGATCCCGGAGGGCCCCTTGGTTTACTGAGGAGCTCCGGGAGATGAAGCGCCTAAAGAGACGCCTAGAGCGACGATGGAGAGCCAGTAAAGCTGAGTCTGACCGGACACTTTTAAGAACTTACATTAAGTCTTACTTAGTGGCGATAAGGGCGGCAAAATGCGCGTATTTTTCCGCTCTTATTGCGTCCGCCGACTCCCGCCCAGCCGCTCTGTTTAGGGTGACTCGCTCCCTCCTAGCCAAGGAGGGGGCTGAAGATCCCTTGCAGGGCAGAGCTGAGGAATTTTCCCAGTTTCTGGCGGATAAAGTCGTTCAGATTCGGACAGACCTGGACTCCATTTGGACAGGGCAAGCCGAGATGACAGGGGTGAGTCTTAGTCCTGTTATATGGGACGAGTTTGAACCTGTCACTCCTGAGGATGTGGACAAGGCCATAGGAGCGATGAGCGCCTCCACCTGTTTATTGGACCCGTGCCCCTCCTGGCTGGTTTCTGCCAGCAGGGAGGTGACACGCGGCTGGCTCCAGGCGGTTGTGATCGCTTCTTTGAGAGAGGGATCCATCCCACAGCCTTTAAAAGCTGCGGTGGTGAGGCCCCTCCTCAAGAAGCCTTCCCTGGACCCAGCGGATTTAAAGAACTTCCGTCCAGTCTCCAACTTACCCTTCTTGGGTAAGGTTGTTGAGAAGGTGGTGTCGCTCCAACTCCTGCGGCTATTGGAGGATACTGATTATCTGGATCCCTTTCAATCGGGTTTCAGGCGCGGCTACAGTACGGAGACTGCTTTGGTCGCGCTGATGGATGATCTCTGGCGAGCCCGGGATGGGGGTCATTCCTCCATCCTGGTGCTACTTGACCTCTCAGCGGCTTTCGATACCATTGACCATGGTATCCTTCTGCGTCGTCTTGGGGAGATGGGAGTGGGAGGCACTGTTTTACAGTGGTTCTCCTCCTATCTCTCTGACAGGACGCAGTCGGTGTTGACAGGAGGACAGAGGTCGGTCCCTAGGCCCCTGGTTTGCGGGGTGCCACAGGGCTCGGTCCTCTCGCCCATCCTGTTTAACATTTACATGAAACCGCTGGGTGAGATCATCCGACGACATGGGGTGAGGTATCAGCAGTATGCTGACGATACCCAGTTATACATCTCCACCCCGTGTCAGTTCAGTGAAGCAGTTGATGTGATGTGCCGCTGCCTGGACAATGTGAGGGTCTGGATGGGAGTGAACAGACTCAGGCTCAACCCAGACAAGACTGAGTGGCTCTGGATATTGCCTCCCAAGGACTATGTCGACTGTCCCTCCTTGGTTCTCGGGGGAGAAAAATTGACTCCCTCAGAACAGGTTCGCAATTTGGGTGTCCTCCTAGATCCACAGCTAAAATTGGAGCAACATCTTTCAGCTGTGGCTAGGGGGACCTTTGCACAAATCCGTCTTGTGCACCAATTGCGACCTTACTTGGAGAGGGAGGCCTTGCTCACAGTCACTCATGCCCTTGTCACCTCATGGCTAGACTACTGTAACGCGCTCTACATGGGGCTACCCTCAAAGAGCATCCGGAGACTCCAGCTGGTACAGAATGCAGCTGCGCGTGCAGTAGTGGGTGTACCGAGATACACCCACGTAACACCTATCCTTCGCCAGCTGCATTGGCTACCAGTCAGCCTCCGGGTGCAATTTAAGGTGTTGGTCGCTACCTTTAAAGCCCTACATGGCTCAGGGCCAGGCTACCTGCGGGACCGCATCCTACCACATACCTCCCTAAGACCGGTTAGGTCCCACAGAGAGGGCCTCCTCCGGGTCCCGTCAGCCAAACAATGTCGGTTGGCGGGACCGCGGGGGAGGGCCTTCTCTGTGGGAGCCCCGTCCCTCTGGAACCAACTGCCACCAGAGATCCGGACCATCCCCACCCTACTGGCCTTCCGTAAAGCCTTAAAAACATGGCTCTTCCGGCAGATGGGGTGAATAGGACAATCAGATTCCCCGTGAATGTTGTGTTTATAATGTCTTCTTTTTAATTATATTTTTAATTTAAATTAATGACGACTGTTTTTAAATGTACGCCTCTTATTCATGTTGTACGCCGCCCTGAGTCCCACGGGATTGGGCGGCCTATAAGAGCGTTTAAATAAATAAATAAATAAATAAACCACTGCAAACTCGACTGCAGAAAATACGACTTCAGCAACAGAGTGATCAATGCACTACCTGACTCTGTGGTTTCTTCCCCAAAGAAGAAAGAAACCTTCCCCTAAGGTTAAAACTTTAACCTTAGACTGTCTACTGTCGACCTCACCCCGTTCCTAAGAAGTCTGTAAGGGGCGTGCATAAGCGCACCATCGTGCCTACCGTCCCTGTCTTACTGTCCTATTGTCCTCATTTCTCTGTACTTACTTTGCTTATGTTTATGTTTATACCTATACCTGCTATCTTGTACATGTTTGACAAACAAATAAATAAAATAAAATAAAAAATAAATTATGATTTCATCAGCACAGCTGATGAAGGAAGGTGGACAGGAGGACCCTGTGACCTTCATGAGTCAACTTTCAGAGCTGCTTCTCGCATATTACCTTGACTAATTTAGCAAAAATTGGGAACTAGACTTTTATTTAAATTAGGTTTAAATCATATTGAGGTATACCCAAGGTATTGGTACTACCTGTAGTTTCTTTTGCCACAAGTCCAGGGGTGGGTTCTAACTTACCTCGCTGCCAGTTCGCTTTCTCATGTGGCACGCACGCAGTGGCAAAAAATCCCAACCCCACAAAAAGAGCCAAAAACAAGATGGTGACTGCATGCACAGTGCTGAAAACTCGGCTTCTGCACATGTGCAGAAGAAAAAAAACCCAGAAAAAAATTCCCCCCAAAAAATCTAAAAAAAAAATTAAAAAAAAATATGGCGGCGCCCACCGACCGGCACCGACCGAACCAGTTCTGTGACACCATCGTGATATCACCAGCAGGTCGCTACCAATTCGGACGAACCAGTCCGAACCGGGAGGAACCCACCTCTCCACATGTCATTCTATTTCTGTTTGCAAGCCTTTGTATTTTGTTATCTTCTCCAGTTCTTTCTTCTTTCTTTTGCTATCTGTCACATCCACTATCCAGAACTATACTCAAGACCACTGTAACTGAGTCCATCCACCTTTCTGCTGACCTTCCTCTTCTTCTCTTTCTTTACACATTTCAAGCATAAGAGCCTTCTCTCCGGAGAGCTGGGCCTTTGTATCATGTGTCCAAAGTAGGATAATTTGAGCTTGATCATTGGTGCCTCTAGTCAGAAGCCTGGGTTGATTAGAGAAGTGGGGCAAATGGATTTGATAAGTTAGGTTTATTCTGTACAGGGCTAACCGCTGTAACTTTTTCATGGGATGCATAGACTTGTATGCACTTTTCCCAAAAGCACTAAATACCATTCCATTAATAATCTTTGCTTCAACTTGTTTTAAGGATTGCAAGGCCCCAGAGGAAGCCTTGGTCCTCCAGGGAAGATGGGGCCAGCTGGACCAGCAGGACAAAAAGGGTCCCAAGGGAATACTGGACTGAAAGGAGAACCTGGACAAATAGGTAAGATAAGTCCTAGACCACGTTTATGGTTTCCAGTTTTTCCAGAATGGCATCAAACACGTCCAATTTTACAATATTTTTTTTGCCACAGTTGTTAACTGAATCCAACTTCCCCCATGGATTTTACTTCTCAGAAGTCCTCTGGGAAGATCACAAATCGTAATCACGTGACCGCAGAATGCTGCACCCAAAATCATGATCACGTGATTGTGCGGGTGGTACGATGGTTTTACCTTCAAGAACAGGTCATAAGTCCCTTTCATTGGTGCCATCATAACTTTGCATCATCGTTAAACAAATGATTGTATATTGAGGACTACCTCTACTGTCACATACCATTGAGATGTCTAATCAAGGCTTACTGACAGCTAGCTAGCCTCATTGCTCAGAAATATGTTCTGGTCTGCATCTCCAACACTGTACTTTATCTGTAATCTTACAGACTCAAGAAGTCTCGGTTCTATACCCCAAAGTTCCTGGTTGAACACAACAGATCATTGTTCTCCTGGGTACATTCCTCTCTCTTTTCTGACATAGTTTATTTCATTTGAACAGGCCCACGTGGGATTCAGGGTTTGCATGGCCCTCCTGGAAATGTGGGCCCTTCGGGACCAAAAGGTAACATTGGCCCACAAGGTGAGAAAGGTGTCAAAGGAGAAATAGGTAAGTTTGTTTAATCAAGAGAGATTGATTCTGTAGGAAGAAAAATCCCAGGTCCAGGTCCAAGCCGGGAATAAAATGGAGGCTGATTGGAGAGAAAGGTTCCTTTTATGGATGAACAGAACCACTGGGGTTTGCAGTTCTGGGGCAGCTGACAAATTAGCTAGATGAGTGCCAGGATTTTTATACAGGACCTGAAATGCTGCTGGTGTGTGTGTGTGTGGGGTGTATGTATGTGTGTGCAATATCAGAAATGCCCTTAGGAGATTGTGCAATGTTGTGAGCTCTGTGTCTTTTGCTAAATGGTAGTGGGTTACAGTGGTGGGATTCATTTTTTTTTACTACCGGTTCTGTGGGCGTGGCTTGGTGGGCATGGCAGGGGAAGCATACTGCAAAATCCCAATTTCCTCCCCACTCCAGGGGAAGGTTACTGAAAAATCCCCATTTCCTCCCAATCAGCTGGGGATTCGGGAGGCAGAGAATAAATGGGGGTGGGGAGAGTCAGAGGTGGTATTTCCTGGTTCTCTGAACTACTCAAAATTTCTGCTACCGGTTGTCCAGAACTGGTCAGAACCTGCTGAAACCCACCTCTTAATCCTAATATGTCCTAAAGTGTCATAGCAATAGCAATAGCACTTAGACTTATATACCGCTTCATAGTGCTTTACAGCCCTCTCTAAGCAGTTTACAGAGTTCAGCATATTGCCCCCAACAATCTGGGCCCTCATTTTACCCACCTCAGAAGGATGGAAAGCTGAGTCAACCTTGAGCCGGTGAGATTTGAACAGCTGAACTGCTGAACTAGCAGTCAGCTGAACTTGCAGTGCTGCTTTTAACCACTGCGCCACCTCAGCTCCTGTCATGTCCTGTTCTTAGAATTTGGGTGCAGGAGAATTTAATTTTAACCCCATCGCCGGAGGTGAAGGTCTGTTTTGTGAATAGGCTGTCCCAACCTTTCTTAATGGGCACAAAATTAATAGCTGGGGCTATTAAGAAAGACTGAGTCTGCTTTCTGTCTTTAAGAGCATGTTTCTCCATTTCTCCCTTTGGGGAAATATAATATTCTGCCTCTTTTAATACCCCCCCAAAATATTTCATTCTTCTGGGAGGGAGCGGCCTTCCCACAGCTCCCTCTACTAATGCTCTGGAATTTGATTAAAAAGTAATTATCGAAGAATAGTGTAACTGCGTGTTCAATGGATCGATGCGGCCTTATTCTTTCAAACATCAGTTAAGAGATCATTTGCAGTCGATTTGTAATGTCCCAAAAGGATCTCCTGTTCCACCGTCACAAGGAGATCGGAAAGATCAGTGAGTTTATCCAAGCTACTGAGCAAGGTCAAAGCAGCTTTCCAAATTCAGTCTTCGAACCTTTTAGGGAGTTAACAATGCGGTTTAAATTGAGACGAATTGGGATAAAACGGTAAATAAGATATGTGGCAAAAAAAAAATAATAGAACTATACTTTCTCTCCTATGCATTTAGAGCTATTGGATGCCAGGTCTAGATTTGAATTTACCTATGCTTATAATTGCTATAAATAATTCTTAAACAAATAGAGAGCTAGATCTAACATCCAAGAATTTGGGGGCACATAAAACACTAAGAAAACGGAAGATTTGATGGGAGGCAGCCCACTTCAAATCAGATGCAAGAAAGCTTACGTTTTCTATTTTTCGATGGTTCTGATTGGTTTTGTTGCAATGCCATGACAAGCCTGGTGGCCATGAATTTAGAAGCATCAGATTAATTTTATGCAAAAATGCATTTGGTTAGGAAGTTATCTGCTCTATTCTTCTATTGTGCATTTAACAAAATAGAACCGCAAACCAGAAATGACGTTCCTGTTTGGTGATCGTTATTTTTGCAAAGCGCCTGTCTCATTATGAATGTCATTTTTTTCTATCTTCAATATCACTGTAGGTCTCAAAGGAGCCCTTGGCCCTGCAGGACCCCAAGGCAAAATAGGTGCCCCTGGACCAGCTGGGGCCAAAGGATCAGTGGGCGAAAAGGGAGTAAAAGGAGACATGGGTGTCAAAGGTAAGTGAAGAGTTGTGTCACATTGCGGTCGGTTGAATTTCAAGCACGGCTTTGGCTTTTGTTGCAGGGTCCTTGTGTTGATTTGATTGGCAAATAGGTTATTTATCCTACTCTCAGTTTCTGGAAGTGACAGGAGACAAGAGAGGAGAGGGCTTTGAAATGTAGACAAGTGAGAGAACGAAAAGGGAGGGGCAATTTTAGAAAGAGCAAACAGGGGCAGGAAGCAAAGTCTTGCAAAATGTTTTCCATTCTGGCAAAAGCAGAAAAGAGAAGTAGATGTCCAAGAAAGAGAGAGAGGGGGGGGGAGGGAGGGAGGGAGGGAGGGAGGGAGGGAAGGAAGGAAGGAAGGAAGGAAAGAAAGAAAGAAAGAAAGAAAGAAAGAAAGAAAGAAAGAAAGAAAGAAAGAAAGAAAGAAAGAAAGAAAGAAAGAAAGAAAGAAAGAAAAAAGGGAAAGAAAGGGAAAGCAAGCAACAAGCAAGCAATCAAGCAAGCAAGCAGGGAAGACAGGCAGGGAATAGGAGGAAAGAAAGAGGAGAATAGAAGGAAGGAAGGAAGGAAGGAAGGAAGGAAGGAAGGAAGGAAGGAAGGAAGCAAGCAAGCAAGCAAGCAAGCAAGCAGGAAAGGAAGGAAGGAAGGAAGGAAGGAAGGAAGGAAGGAAGGAAGGAAGGAAGGAAGGAAGGAAGGAAGGAAGGAAATGAAATGAAATGAAAAAGAGGGGAATGTATTTCTCCTGGCATAATCACCCCAATTCTACCCCAAAATTAAGGGATTCCAGGATTGTAAAAAGGGAGAGGATTTTTTTTAAAAAAAACCAAGACTGGGGCAGGGAGATAACCCAAAAGCCCAGTGATTGAGAAGCTGGAAACCATCCCAGCAGGTGGCAGTGAGAACCTACATCAATATATTTGCTGAGAAAGGTACAATAGGAATTGAGTTAGACTCAAAGAAGATTTAGTCGAAAGACAGTTAGGTTTCCATCCCACTCATGTGTTCTTTACCAACATCTTAAAATGTATCCAACCTTAAATGACTTACTGGTCTGATCTCTTACAACAGGACTGCAAGGACCACCAGGTCCCCAAGGGCCAGCGGGAAAAGCTGGTTCTCCTGGACCCAAAGGAGATAGGGGTACCACGGGTGAAAAGGGGATAAAAGGTGATAGTGGTCTCTCAGGTGAGTGAGATGAATGTTGCTTCCTTGTTAAACTTTCATTTAACAACCTTTAGGAGAACATTTCAAGTTGGTCCTTTTCATGTCATTATGACAACCTGTTGTGGCCTGCCAGTGGTCAGCGGAGCTGGCGGCAGACTCGGACAGTGAGGATGTTGGGGAGGAACATGGGCCAGTCCTGGAGTCTGGGGAAGGCCCTGATGAGTGCTCTGCGTCGGAGGCAGAGATGGGGCCAGGGTGTCTGACAGTTATTAGCTACCTTCGGAGTCGGAGATAAGTGGGGCAGAAGAACAGCTGGAGTCTGTTCCTGATGTGCACATGTGCAGAGCAGGGGCGAGTTGCTTACTTACCGATACCGGTGCGCTGCATGCGCATCTCCACATTTTGTGCGCGCACGTGCTCGCTATGCACACGCACTCCCTCACACGATTTTGGCAAGATTTTGCTTCTGCGCATGCGCGGAAGCAAAATCTCACCGAAATCTCTTTTGCGCGTGCGTCCCCTGGCGAGATTTCGGTGAGATTTGCTTTTGTGCATGCGCAGAAGCAAAAAAGCCCAAAAAATATTTTAAAAAGATGGCGACGCGCGCAACTGACCGGCGAAGACGGCACCGGAGTAGTTGCACGCAAATTGCGTAATCAGCAGGTCCCTACCGGAGCTGTGCACTGGACCGCACCGGTAGGAACCTACCCCTGGTGCAGAGCTGTCAGAAGAAGGGAACAATTAAGGAACATAGGTCAACTCGGGAGTAAAAGCACAAGGGGACGCTGAATGGCCCCTCTGATAGGAAATAAATAAGAGCGAAAGTGGAGTGGTGTTTGCAGGAGACAATTAGTTCATTCGTGTGAAGATTTGCTTATCTGAGAGACTCCTTGCCAAGTATTTCCTTGTACAGCAGTGTGTCTGGAACCTACCGGCCTGGCAACTATCCAAGGACTGATAAGGTCTGTGGTTGCAATTCACCCTTGAAAGACTGTTTGCCGGGACTTTGCTGGATGTGAATGCTAGGAATTCACATTAGCCAAATAAAAATGGTTTGGGGGGGGGTACAAGGAGTCTGTTTCGTGATTTGGTGATTTGGTGAAGCCTAGGTCAGAACACCACCTTTCAGTGTCGTTTTTAGCAGGGATGTGGTTAATATTTGAGATCAATCTATTTGATGTTTCCATCAACCTATTGTCAATGTATTAGTTGGTAGAGAGATGGTGGGGTCCACCTATATTTTCAGCAAGGAAAAGGCACATGGGAAATGAAGTCAATGTTTGGATTACTCAACAGCTATCAGCCACAAAGGTTCAGGTCCATATGTTAAATTGAAGTTCCAAAAAGATTTATCGCTTGTGTATGCCCAACCATCTAGTCAACTAACATTCAAGGGTAAATTGGCATCAGCTAAGTGTCAATGGAATTCAATAGGCATTGGATTTGGATTATTTGTGACAATGTAATGACTCTAAGCTGATGATGCATTTAACTCCACCTCCCAGTTCTGCCTCCTATATCAGTTTTATGCCAGTGTCTTCCTATTCATGATGCTATAGTCCAATATCTTGCAGATTGTGATCATCTTGTTCTCTCTTAGAGGTCAATCTTTTGAAGACTAAAGTTAGTGCCCTGGAAGGACAGCTGAAAGCTCTGCAGGCCAGCTTTGCCAAGTATCAAAAAGGTAAAAATGATGTGCAGAATACATAAATCCCTCTGGATGAGTTTGATCAATCAGCAAGGAAGAACTAAGGCATATCTGCAGGTGTGCTGCAGCACCACCTATATGCCCCAAACTACTGTAGGAATTTGTATTTGCAAATTATTCACGAGTTGAAGCTGCTCGACTGCTTTAATCATTGGGGTTGTGTAAGTGTCAAAAGGGATGCTTCATTTTAAAGAAAGTTCATGAGAAGCTCCCACGTTGTTTTGTGGAGCAAGGATGTCCTTCAAGACAGCCTCTTGCATTTTCAGTAGCAAGTGTGGAAGGGCAGCAGATGAGGTAGAGTAACAAGGAGAATTGCATTATTTCCAAGGCACAGCCAGGTTTTTACACTTAGTCCTATCAGTGCAGGGATGAATTATTACATATATACCTATCCTACCGTACAACACAGCAGACAGGATGAATTTGCAAGGAGAATGTAAAGTTGCATTCTAGGAAAACAATCCTCATATTTACAAAGATTTACAAAGAAAGAGTAAAAAAAGAACTTATTTTATTTTATTCATTTATATTTATATTTTGTACTTACTAACTGCTCATCTGGCTCAGATTTTTATTTTATTTTATTAATAAAATACTCCAGAAATTTTGGTATGGTTTGGACCTATCTCCCATCCTTGCCACTTTTGTTTAATTTTAAGTTGATTTTAATGTTAATATTTCTTATTTTGATGTATTCTCTGGTTGCTTTTACTTGGTTGTAAGCCATGTAGAGGTGCCTCTGGCCAAGATGGTAGCATACAGGGCTGAAATTCAATTTTTTTCCCTACCGGTCCTGTGGGCGTGGCTTGGTGGGCATGACAGGGGAAGGATATTGCAAAATCTCCATTCCCTCCCCACTCCAGGGGGAAGGATACTGCAAAATCTCCATTCCCTCCCCACTCCTGGGGGAAGGATACTGCAAAATCACCATTCCTTCCCCACTCCAGGGGAAGGATACTGCAAAATCACCATTCCCTCCCCACTCTGGGGCCAGCCAGAGGTGGTATTTGCCCATTCTCTGAACTACTCAAAATTTCCGCTACCGGTTCTCCAGAACCTGTCAGAACCTGCTGAATTTCACCCCTGGTAGCATATACATACTGTATAATAGCTATGGGCCCATTGGAGCCCATAGCTATTGGGCAAACCACTGGAGATTTTCCAAGGCCAGGATGATTGGGAAAATGACATATTGCTAACAGCAGTATTTTAAGGGCCAATGATCTCTTCCTATGGTAAGTTGACCTCACATCAATGTGCACCAGTGTAATCATTTACTACACAACGGCTGATGTTGACGCTGACCTAAGAATGCACCTTTTGTTTGTTTGTTCATTCTAGTTGCCATGTTCCCAGGCGGACGCATAGTTGGCAGCAAAGTGTTCAAAACCAACGGCTACGAAGGCAACTTCGATGACTTGAGGCAAAGATGCGCGCAGGCCGGAGGCCAGCTCGCAACCCCGAGAAACGCCGCAGAGAACGATGCTGTCCAAAAGATTGTGTTGCTCTATAACAAAGCGACCTTCCTTGGCATAACTGACTTAAAGACCGAAGGGACATTTAAGTACCTGAACGATCAGCCCCTCACTTACGTCAACTGGTTGCCAGGGGAGCCCAACAATCAGGGCAAAGAGAATTGTGTCGAACTCTTTGCAAATGGAAAATGGAATGACAAATCCTGCGGGGAAAAACGGCTCCTGGTCTGTGAATTTTAGACTCATCTGTCACACAGCATTTCGATCCAGGGAGGCTGTGAAGTTTTAATACTACGTTTGCTTCTTATCTATAGGCATTAAAGAAATCATGACTTAGCTAATCCTCCCTAAATTCTAGTGAGGGGGAACTGTTGATTTCATGTATGCAATTAAAATAACTTTTCCACCAAGGCCAGTTCCCAAGTACACTTCCCACCTGATGAAGTATATAATTGAGTTTCCTAATATCTTAGAGGTGAAACAATTCAGGGGAGGCTCACTGTCACAGAGGGATACAATCAAGATCAAGGGAGGTACTAATACCACTCTATAAAGCCTTAGTAAGACCACACCTAGAATACTGCACTAAGTTTTGGTCACCACACTATAAAAAAGATGTTGAGACTCTAGAAAGAGTGCAGAGAAGAGCAACCAAGATGATTAGGGGACTGGAGACTAAAACATATGAAGACTGATTGCAGGAACTGGGCATGGCTAGTCTAGTGAAGAGAAGGACCAGGGGAGACATGAGAGCAGTCTTCCAATATCTGAGGGGCTGCCACAGAGAGGAGGGGGTCAAGCTGTTTTCCAAAGCACCTGGAAGGCCAGACAAGGAATAATAGATGGAAATTGATCAAGGAGAGATTCAACCTAGAAATAAGGAGTAATTTTCTGGCAGTGAGAACAATCAACCAATGAAACAGAAGTTGCCTTCAGAAGTTGTGGAAGCTTTCAAGAAGAGACTGGACTGACATCTGTCAGAAATGGTGTAGGGCAGTGATGGTGAACCTTTTTTCCCCTTGGGTGCCGAAAGCGCTTGCGCGTGCGCAATAGTGCACACGCGCATGCCCACACCCATAATTCAATGCCCTGCCCCATGCATGCACGCACGACCTCCCCGCGCCCTGTTTTGGGCATAGCAGGCCTCCCTAAAGCCTCCAGAGGCTGGAAACGGCCCATTTCCAGACTTCCGGTAGGCCCGGTAGGCCAGTTTTTTGCCCTCCCCAGGCTCCAGTGGCTTTCTTGGAGCCTGGGGAGGGAAAAAACGGCCTCCCCCCCCCAGAGGCCCTCCGAAAATGCCTCCTAGAGCCTCCATGCGAGCCCTGTACTTACCTGGCATCCAAAATGGGCCTCATGGAGATTCCTGGGAGGAGAGGGGCAGTGTGGGTGGGGGCAGACAAAAATAAGCTGGCCAGTGTGCGCATGTGTGCTGGAGCTGAGCTAGGGCAATGGCTCACGTGCCCGCAGATATTGCTCCATGTGCCACCTGTGACATGCGTGCCATAGGTTCGCCATCACGAGTGTAGGGTCTCCTGCTTGGGTGGGAAGGTGAACCAGATGACCTACAAGATCCCTTCCAACTATGTTACTCTGTTATTCTGTTAGTCATCGTTTTAGTTACAAATAAGCAAGCGGAAACTCCCCCTATATATTTGTAAACAAACGCAGCCTGTTTGTAAAAGTAGGAAGCATATGATTGGTGGAGATTTCATTCCGGCAGGGAATCACAAATGAGATGGAGACAAATATCTTAATTTGGCCATAAGGCCATTTTATGGGTTTGTTCCAAAGAAGTGTAGATGCTAGAACTTGTGTTTTTCTTTGCAGACATTTCATGACCCACCTAGGTAACATCATTGGTGCTACTAGAAGAAAGTGAGATTTGCTCTCCGTTATGGACTAGTGGCTTGCCATTTCAGTATTGGTGGGAGTGGTGGTTTTGGTGGCTTTCTGAACAAGGTTTTCTGAATCCAGTGATTCTTCCACCTTGCAGAAGAAACTGAATATGTGTAACTGATCATTTGGAAGGGGATTGCATGCAAGAGAGGTGCCTTCAGCGTTCATAGCAGCCACACTACATGCATAAATCTGATTATCCCAAACATATCAGTCAATAGGTCAAGAGCAGCACATGGAAATCAATGTCTGGCTGCTCTTATGGTTTGTGTCGTTCTCTTGGATTCAAAGAATGGTTCTAGCCATGCATACCTGCCTTCCATAGCAGGAATATATATTGCGCGGGTCAGAAGGAGGGCTGAGAAAGTATCTACTGTTATGACCCAGGTGATCTAGGTTCAGAGGCAGGCATCAATGGAGTCCTTTATTTCTCTGATTAAAGGCCGCAGCAAACGGCCCTACGATGGCCGGTAAGGCTCCACCCCACACTACCCTGAAGGCACCCACCCTCAGTCCCTCAAACAAAAGCCAGTAAACAATAAAGTCCAAAGAGAAAGTGCAAGCTCATGGAGCAAGGTCCAGAGTCAAGGTACAAGGCCAAAGGGAAGTCCACAAGGCCAAAGGGAAGTCCACAAAGCAAAGGCAATGCACTGCCATGAGTCAAATTTGGGGGAATGTAAGCCAAAACAAACAATTGTTCCTGACAAAGACAACCCCGCCTCAGTGTCTCCTTAAGTCAACACATGCCAGGTGTTCCTTTCCCTGGAAAAATCTTCTCCTAAGCAGCCTCGCAGCCCCCTTTTGAGCTTGCCGCCATTTTACTCTCCCTGCCCTCAGATCGAGTGGGGAAGGCAGCTATTCCTCCTCAGAGGGGATCTGCTGCTTATCAGCACCACTGCCTGTCTGCAACCGATCCTCCTCCATATCTATGAGGCAGCTCTCCAGCCGGTCGACCAACTCCCCCAATGCCTGAGGGGCCTGGGACAGCATCGTCCTCAGCCCCTGGCTTCTCCAAACATTCCAAGGGAGATGTGCCATCCCCATCGGATGGTCCCGGTTCCAACTCTTCCTCCTCCTCCGAACTGGGATCCGATGAGGCCATGACATCTACAGACCCCTCACATCCTGGACATAAACCATTTTCAACTCCTCTCCTTGGGACGCCAATATAGGGCATTGCATGCCAAAACAATTTGACCCAGGGATAGTTCTTTTCCCCTCGTGCCATCACTCTGCTGAACACATAATCCTCACAGAGCTGTCTTATGTCTAAGTATATTCACCCATATCGTATGGCTGTATTATTATTATTATTATTATTATTATTATTATTATTATTATTATTATTATTATTATTATTATTATTATTATTATTATTATCATCATCATCATCATCATCATCATCATCATCATCATCATCATCATCATCTTCTCCACTACCCCCTCTTATTGGTATCATTATTATGATTATTATTACTCTTTGCTTTGCATGTACACTGAGAGCTTCTGCACTGGAGACAAATTCCTTGTGTGCCTAATCACACTTGGCCAAATAAAATATTCTAAAGTATTCTAATTCTTTCTGGCCTAGCTATGAAAGGCTCTGTCTAATTTTCTGAAAGGTTATCAGTTGGCTTCCATACCTGGCATTTTGGCTATCATCCAAATGCTTTTAGTGGCTGTTTGCTTGGCTTTCCATTGTTACTTGCCTGAAAACAATGGTGTCTCCTGGACTTTCTTTAACTTTTAAAACATTGTGATCAGCGTAGAGAGCACATGCTCAACAGGCAGAAGACTGAAAGTTCAGAACCAACCTAGAACTAAGGAGAAATTTCCTAACAGTGAGAACAATTAATCAGGGAACAACATGCCTCCAGAAGTTATGGTTTGCTCCATCACTGGAAGCTTTTAAAAAGAGACTGGACAGCCATTTGTCTGAAATGGTATAGGGTCTCCTGCTTGAGCGGGAGGTTGGATTAGAAGACCTCCAAGGTCCCTTCCAACTCTGTTATTGTGTTCTGTTAGCTCTGGACAAAGTAGATACTGCCGTCAAAATGGGTCAAGAATGGAATCATATTCAGATTAGTGGTGGGATTCAAAACAATTTACTACTGGTTC